>BGPR01004239.1:0-116406 GCA_013235015.1 Araneus ventricosus | reverse complement strand
TCGTGATAGCCAAATTGGGTTATGGAGAGCGTGTCATGCACTTTCAAGTGCGATCAGACCGAACTGAGTGATTCATTGTCAGTGGAAACTATCGGAGCAAGTAGGAGGAATGTTAATAGGAGGTAATATGGGTAGCGAACTCTCCACCTTCGATTGTTTTCATTCAGCTTATGATAAATACTCACTGGTGCACTATACGTCATACCTGTCCGCAAAGTGCTAAGTTTAAATTTTTTTCTATTTATAGTTTTGGAAAATTTTCAAGTCATGTATTCGGCTGAAAAAAAGAAAAGAATATTGAATAACTTTTTACTTGGTTGTTCTTGGAATATTCGGAGTAACTTCCGTATATTATATTTCCTTTTTACCGTAATAATTGTAACATATCTCTCTCTATTTTTATTAAAATTTTGATATATTTGAATGCTAATACGAGGTTAGAGGGGTGGCGAGCTCTCCACCTTCGATAGTTTTTATTCAGCTTATGGTGCATACCCACTGGCGCACTCTATACGCCGTACCTGTCCACAAAGGGTTAACCACGAATTCGAAGCTATAATCATTATCACGATTGTTGCTGATGAAGTTTGAATGCAAAAAATAACTTTGCACAAACAAACAATAATAATAAAAAAAAACCTTCAGTTTAAAGCATGATCCCTACTGTTGCCAGCACAGTTTTTTCACCGCAAAGATGATAGCTTTTCCTCAGTTTGTTTTTGGATTCTCTTCATAATTTTTATTTCATATAATACCTCGGAAATCGAGTAAAGGTCTATAAGTTTTGTTTTCAACCATCTGATCAGTAAGTAAAACATAACAAGAGTTAAAATTCTCCTAAAAATAAATTTTTCTTAATGCTTTTGCATATCTTATTTTCAAAGTTATTGAATTTTAAAATATTTTCGTACTGTTTTTCATTATTTCTTAAAATTATTTTGTTACAAGAAAAAGAGTGGTTTCTTTTAGTGTGATTTAGCATTCTGCTAAATATTTACCAGTGGTTTCTTTTATAATGTTTTAGTATTCTGCTGAATATTTACTAGTGGTTTCCTTTATAGTGTTTTAGTATTCAGCCAAATATTCACTAACAATGCTAAAAAGTATTTTCATGTTACCATCTGCTTTAAAAATAGATGTAACCGTAGCGACAACTTGGTGACTTCTTTGAGCCTAAATATTGGAATAAACGCGCATTATTCATTGTTTTTGGATTCTTCTTTCTATTTGAATTCGCAATTTGACCTATTATGTGTATATCTAAAATACGTAAAGGATTCTAGTCTACAGTCCAAAAACTCGGAGAGAAAAAATTGCATATTTTCCCCCATCAATTTACGATTCTTTATTTTACATAATAGTCTTTATAATACCCTTTTTTCTCTCTCTTTAATGCTAAAATTTCAGATCTACATTCGAAAAACAGCGCATTGTTTTAGTGTGTTATAAAGAAAGAAAACAAATACTACACCTATGAGATTTGTTACTGTATTTTTTCCCCACACCTATCCTCTTATTTAAAGGGTATAAAGCTTGACAAAAGTTGGTGGGAAGAAAAATTTCGGAAATTATTTGCTATACCCAACTTAGATGAAAGATACATACATAAAAATAATTAAAGATATTTAATAAATAAACAAACATAATAATAGACATAAAAAATATAAATAAATAAATACAATTTATAAAAATAACATAATATAATAAAAAGGAATAAAAATATTAATTTTTAGATATTCATTGTTACTGTTATTGTATGAATTTTTTAAAAAATCAGAGCAGAGTTTCTTAAAGAGCCACTCCAGACCCTTTATTTGAATCGAGAAAATGTTTCCTGCCCTTTTTTTCATCAAAAAAATAATTGGCGAGACACCAAGTTGCAAATTAGTGAAGAAAATAGAGAAATAATCCAAGATTACTAAAAAGAAACTCAATGACAAAAACTGTCAGCTAATAAATTTTATTGAAATCTTTTAAGCCAGGGTTATTTTATACAGAACTTTAGCTTACTAACGATGAAGAATGTAGAAGATGATCCTTTAAAATTTTTCACGAGCCAAATATTTTTCTACAGGATCCCAAAGTTCAAGAAGTCTTGAATTAAAGATTCATGAAAGCGTACTAAAAATTTAAAACACGTTTACATTATTCCAGCGGAATTTCTTTTTTTTTGCAGTATATTAGCTAATTCATTAAAATACATAAGTTCGTATATTAAAAATTCGTAAAATTGTGAATCTACTCTATATTCTACGTTTAGTTTATAGACAACATTAGATATCACAAAGCAACACAGTGGCGTTTGGTTTAGACTGACGGCCACCTCTTTTCCTGTTTTAAATTACGAAAAATAAAACCGCAAAAGATCCTTTTGAAATGGAAGTTTTAGTGACAAAACAGGAAAAGTCTTTCCCTCTGCTCAAATCAATCGAAGATGAGATTCGCGATTCTTTTGACCGTCTATGGTTGTACGTTATTCTTTTGCTTTCTCATTAGTAGTAAACCTGTATATCACACCTGGGGTTATACAATAAGACAAAATAAGCAAAATATCCAAATCAAAAATAGCGAAATGCGGCATAGGGACGTTATCAAGGGTCACTTCTCGGCAAGAATTCAAAAAGCGGGAATTTTTTCTGTGAGCGGCCTGACAAATGTCCAAAAATTTTAACCCCTCGTGTCAATTCTTCCTCATTGTTATTTTGGATGCTGTTGCATTTGCGCGCAACTAATGCGATGTGTCGCGTATTTTTTTGTCTTTTAGTTTTAATATTTAATATTTTGAATAAAAAAGTAAAACTATCTACAGAGTGATTGGACGTGAGACTGATGAACGTTTTACTGACATAGCGTATAGACTATCCTGAACATAAAGGACAAATTTAATGTTAAAGCATCAGCAAAACATTAATAAAACTATTTTGTCCGAGGATTGGAAATTGTGTCAATCATATAATTACAGTTAATACAACATAAATACTAGCTTGAAACACTTATACCCCTTCAATGCAGTCACCAGCGTTGAGTACAACTTGTTTTCAGCGATGTGGAAGTAACAGAATGCCAGAAACAGTACCAGTTTGTTGATGATGCAGATGGAGCGGGCTATCGCTTTAAGAATCTCTAGAACTGATTGGTAGCAACCCGTGACTGATTTTTTTTGCTCGTTGAGGCTGCGAGCTATTTTGTCCGGATTCGAGTCCCTGTGATTATGACTTAATTCCAAAAAAGAAGGAATCACTTCGTGGCATTCGCTACTGAATAGTCACAGATATTTCTTAAAGCGATGAACATAACAAGTTGTACATATCGGGCTATAAATGTTCCAAGCTAGTGCCAATGCTACATCGGCTGTAATTATATGGTTGCAAATTTCCAACTCTTGTAGGTTGCAAAAAAAAAATCACAAGAATTAACCCAAGAAAAAAATGGCCACCTTTTCCATAATACGAAAGAAAAGTAAAATAATGAATAATAGCAACCTAATTGTATTTATTGCCATAGATAGTTAAAAAAAGCCTTCAATTGAAGTCAAATAAATGGTAGTCAATTTCTCCAAACCAGCGAAAAGCAACAAAAAGGAGGAAGAAACAAAATTATCGTTTTTGCCGAACAGGCGATTCGATTAGGTGCAATTTCATGCCAAGCGGTTACTTATATAGTTTGTTTCAGCTAAGATTTCTTCCTGTGTCTTTTTTACTGCTAAAAGCAAGAAAAAAAAACCGAAATAACGGTCCCAAACGAACTTATAAGTGAGAACGATTCATTTCAGGAAATGATACACGTTTCTCTGTATCGTCTGACACGGTGAAATTAAGACAAGTGAGGGCAAAAAGATCTTAAGAAAATTCAATTTCTATTCCATTCTATTTCTGGAAAACCCCCGACCATTCCATCGCAGTTTCTTTCCTCGCTCGCTACTCCCCCTAGTGCCCAAGGGACCCCCATAAAGGTTCTAAGTACATAACCCCAGGGGATGAGAATGTATCCTTCCTTATTAATATAATATCACGCTGACCAGCAGATGCTTGGTAAATACGATTTGCTTCTGCGGTTATTTTGTGACCCGAGCACCTCGCTGATTGGTTCTTCTTCTCATTTACTGCTCTGCTATTGGATTTCCTTACTGGACTTAACCCTGAACGAGGAGGATGTAGTGCTTTCTTCAGAAAAAGGTATTTTCAGTTCCGTTGTATTGTGGGTAAAGGTTGGCGTTAAAAAATAATGAAAGCAGATTGTTAGCTCAAAGTTGATCCGTTTCTTACGAAGCGGAATAAAATTTTTCACGTGTTAGATTTTTTTAACGTCTTTGTATGTCTTGAAGCATAAGCCGAAATCCAGTTTAATGGTTGAATTATTCAAAAAACAGCGCCTTCTCACTTTGAGAATGTATGCTCTATTTCTATTTTAGAATACCTTCAATAGTATATTTTTCTTTAGTGTCTTTATACGTCTTGGAGTCTGGGCAGAGTTTCCATCTATAGGTAAAACGAATCATAAATCATTGCCTTTCGGCTATATTTAAGAATGCCATATGCATGATATTTTGAAGCATATCTTCTTTTTCTAACCATTAATGCAAGGGCAGAATTCCTGTTTGTTTGTAATATTACCAAGAAATATGTGACTTTAGATTCTGTTTGCTAACCTGGTCTTATATTTCATTTTAATATACATTTCATGGCATATTTTTTACTCTTTATTTATTATGTTACTGAAAATTCTGTGAGCTAAGATTCTCTTTGAAAATAAATGCATATAATACATTTTTAACATACAGTTCCTAGTATATGTTTTCAACATCTTTGAGTGCTATGAAGCATAGACAGTATATAGCATTTCTTAATAGTGAAAGCTTTAAAAAAATCTGTGTCTTTAAGTTCTAGTAGAGTTATTTCACTGTTTAGGGAAACAATATTCCGAGGAATATTATTTTTTAACTTAACATGGGCTTGAAACGTAGGTAGTATTCCTGTCTATACATAAAATTATTAAAATATCTGCGACAATTGACTCTGTTTAAGAATAAATGCTTATATTTCATTTTTTCATATAACTTTCATTGCATATGTTTTTCGAACGTCTTTGTATGCCTTGAAGCATTGACAATATTTCTTTTTAAAAGATGAAATATTAAAGAAAACATAAGTTTTTCGGGGTTTTTTTAGAGTTATTTCTCATTTTAACCTATCTTCCATGGTATACTATTTTCAACATCTTCGCATGTCTTCAGGAACAGACAGGGTGCCAATAAATTAGAAAAATCATTATAAAATCTACGCTTTTGGAATTATTCAGAGCATAAATGTTCATATTCCAGTTTTTTCTAGTATGCCTTTAATACCGTACAAGTTTGGTCATACTGTTCATTTCAGAAACCAGCGCCTTCAACTTTTGGACCATTTTATTCCGCAGTGGGGTGATACGAGGTGAGTAAGTAAAGCGCTTTTCCGGAGGTGCTCTTTTTCTTTTAATTGCTCCTTTTCGTTGTTGGATATTCATTTTTTTCGAATGCATCACTTTGATTTAATTTGAAATTTGTGTAATGTTTCTGTATATTGCTTAGTAGAAAATAAAGATCTACTCCTCTATCTTTCACCTCACCCCTATTTTGGTGAAATCAAAGCCGACTGACGCATGCGCAAAAGCTCGGAGTGTTTCCGTATCTGAAAACAGACAATATATGCATGCCTTATATCATAAACGCAACTAAAACTGATTAAATCATTAAACATTCAATACCTTATGACTTGATTTGAGAATAAAATTTTCTAAATCCTTTCTTTATAGATATTCCAACATTTATTTAAGATAAATGAGATTTTCTATGTTCTATTAATCTAGTTTACTTCAGTTAACGCTCTTTTTTATTTCATACTTACTTTACTGAACAGAAATAATCCAATAAAAAACGAAAATTGTGTGATCAATATTTTGTTTGATATATTTAACATCCTGTTCATTTACAACGACTAGAAACGTCTTGTTTAGTCTTATCTATATGGATAATCAATATTTGTATTACTATTTTATTGACTGAATACAAGACAATTTATCTTTCGTGACTTGAGAAATTTTTCCAATAGACTCGCAACATAACTATTGACAAAGACCCGTGCAATCTAGCAATCGATAAGCATATTGTACTGTTCATTTATTAAATAATATATGACATTCTATATGACGACTTTTCAATATAGTGCCTTTTAGTAAGTAAAGATGCAATAAGAGATACTGCATTTAGTTTTTCTTTGCTTCTTTCTTTTACGTCTCGTCTTCTTAAAATATTTATAAAGGCAACATTTTTATTCATTAATTTTTTTTTATTTTTACATTGATTTGGCATCTTGATGAACAGTTACTAGTTTCGTATATATCGTACATTTAATCCAGTTTGGCGAATCAAAGCACGAAGTCCAAGGCACAAATAATACGTAGGGGGGAATTGATTTGATATCAAAACATTGTACCTCTAGTGTCAATTCATGCTCATATGACATGTCGATTGATCCGGATTGTTTAAATTTAGGACAACGATGCCCATCAAGCAGAAGAAAAAATAGTGTGACATCGCATCAGTCAGTAAGACCAGAAGCTTCAGTTATATTAACGTCCCGTTTTGAAGCAACACGAGGGCTATTTTTGGGACGGACCTCGTAAATTTGAATCTCGGTGAGATGATGAGGACGATACCTGAGCTGGCACCACTCTCTCCAAGCTTCCGCACCACACCAGCGGCAGGACGTTTGAGCCCCTACGTATGATTTAGCGTGCAACGGGCCCAATACACGACGGATCTTCAGTAGAATCGGGTTTCGAACCTGGAAATCCTCGGGTTCCGAAGCCGAAACCTTACCAATATGCCAGAGCGGCCTCCAAGTAAGACCAGGAAGCGAATACGAACAGAAGATCACGGATTAGACAATTTTCAATGTTGGACACCATTGCCTATCTACCAGGAAGAGAAATGCCGTGATGTCATAGCACAACGTAAAACTGGCCTACGGATAAGAACCGGATAGATTGGACGGTTAAATTTTAATTTTGGAACCAATGCCCATCATGTACAAGGGTAAAGAGCGTGGTATTACAACATAGCGTAAGCAAATAAGAATAGAAGACAACGGTTGAACAATTAATTTTTATTTTTGTACTCCAATGCCCATCATGAAGATCGTGTAGCATCACAGTACAACACAAAACCAGCAAACGAAAAGGAATAGAAGGAAACGGATTGGACAATTAATTTTTAATTTTGAACACTGTTGCTCATCAGTCAGAAGGTAAAATCGCGTGGCATTACAACCAAGACCAACAAATTAATATGAACAGATTAATTGATTGATTGTTTGGGGGCTTATTACCGAAAATGAACATAAATACGAACAGAAGGCAACGGGTTGAGCAATTTCTGCAGCAGAGTTGGACTTTTCTGAACGGATCAGTGTCATAGTTGAATTCTCCCTAACCGAAAGAGTAACCATTTATTTACAGATGGTTATAAATGAATAGCACGAATGCAGCTTACACTGCGTTTGAATGAAATTATACTGTTTTCGAATATAATGTTAATGGTTTCGAGACCCAATTAGAGACTGGATCTCGTAATTTAAGCTTGTATTGGTTAGAAATCCATTTCTTTGTTTCGAAATATTTGCAAGAACAAGTGCCTCATTGTTGCAATTGAAATTCTAAGGCTAACCACAATACACCTTGCATATATTGATATATTTTAAGTTACTGTTCAGCAACGGATTCCAAGACTACTACTTTTGAACGATTTTACACCGGAAAGGGGTGTCAGGCAATGAGTGATATGAGCGCATTTCCGGAGTCCTTTGTTAGATCACGCTCAGTAAAATGTAAACATCACCCTTCTATTCTTCACTTTCCCCCTATTTTGATGAAAATAACTCCGCCCGGCAAAAGCGCGGAGGATTTCCGAATCCGTCGATATACAATATCGCCTCTGTTATAAAACATTTGGGCTGAATATTGAACTTCACATTATTATTTAACTAAGCTAAGAAAATAGTTAGTGGTTAATGAAAAGACGCTCAACTGTTAAAAATAACAGTTTTTAAGGAAAAAAGAAAAGAACCGTTTCTATACCCACTATATGCCAAGTTAAACTGTTGGAAGCAGAATTTTGTTTCGAAAAGAGAGTAATTCTTTCAACAGATATCTGTTAATGCCATTTAATATTAGCCGAAAGACTTCGTTAACTAATTATCACGAATGAAAAGGGAGATTTTTTTTTTTGAAAACATGTTGCAAGGCGAAATCTGATTTTTTGAGCTTATCAGTATTAGATATTTTGTTATTAACTGAAATCTTTCTTCTAAGGTTTACAAGTAGGGGTCGGCCTAGTCATATGACAACTCTTTGAGGTTAGTTCGTGAAACTTGTAAATGGAAGGTTACTACTACGACATTCAAAAAGTGCCGGAACTTGTTTTATCAGGAAAGAATAAATACAGATAGAACATGCTTATACGGTGTATTCATCGAAGTAACTACATTTTTTGTCATCGCCCATACAAAGATATAAATGCGGATTGCATGCGTCCTATTGTCCTTTCCATCAATTACTTCATCGCTGCACTTCTTCGGAACTTGAAAATCGTTGCCACTAAAACAAATTCTTCATCCGAAGAAAAAATCACATGGGACGAGATCAGAGGGATAGGCAGGCTGTGGAAGTACCTGGATGTGATGCTACGACAGGTAATTTGACACCAAGAGGGACCTGTGCGCCGGCGCCTTATAGTGATAAAGCACCACCCGGGAAGTTCTGAATGCCTGTAATCACGAGAGGCGCGCATTCGCTGTATGTATTTGAATTGGATGAACTTTGCATTTGAGTGTCCTGACTAGTCGATCAAATGATCTTCGTCGCTTGTTCTGTGGGAAATGGCATAATTCTTTTATATTTGAAAAATATTAAAAATGTTCCGGAACTTTTTGAACATAGTAGGGTAACTAAACTCCTAACTTTTCAATAAGATGCAATTTCGCACATATTGTTCGTATATGTAAAATTATAAAACGTGACTCACATATATAAAGTTTTTTCAGATATTTAGGCTCATATCAGTCAGATTAAAAGTTTTAAAAAATTAATACTTAATAATCATAAAAAATCTTCATAAAAATATCAATGCGCATAGAAATTTTAAAATTTAAAATAGTTGGATGACGCCTCTTTGTAAATTTCTATATAAAGAGGCGTCTTTTTGCTACATCAATGAAGACTCAAACGCAGCAATTTTGTTTGTTTAACCACAAATAAAATATTAAGAGAAACAATGAGAAAGAAGAAGGTGTATATTTTAGGCAATTCTTTGGCTAATATATTTGATCTTCTTTTCACAGATGCGCACCCTTTTCAAAAGAATCAGGAATATATATATATCCAATTTGCTTCAGTGAATAAATTGAGTTCAAGGTAAAGCAACCACAAGAGGTCGACAACTTACTATTTTGAGTAGGTTTTCTTCGAAGTAGACACGTGCACAGATGAAGCTAAATATTCTTGTTGAACTTAGCATAAAAAGTTCACCTTCCAAATTTTCATCGAAAATATACAACGCTGTTACTGGGTCTGTGTCAACAACATAGCGGCTTCGTAGGAAGTAAAGAAAGCTTACTTCTGAGGTGAAAAAATATATTCTTTACAAACAAGTTCCCTTGCCAACCATTGCACACGCCTGCCAAATTTAAAACTTGACAGCCAACTCACACCTTGCGGTTGCTGGTGTGTTAAATAATGCAGTGCACTAGGCTGTTTTCAGCAAGTGGAAGGTGTACTTTTTGGATGAAGGCTTTAAAATAGCTGGAAACTGGCCGAGAGAGTTCAAATGTTGTTAAAAAGTAAGAATCTAAACTGCTACCTTGCCAATACCTGTCTTCACTCTACTATGAAAATTTACCTCAGACAGGTGGCAGACAAAACCGTTTGTTGATTACCAGACTTTTTTTCAATTGCTTTCCAGTACAATTCCCATGAACAACTACAAAACTTTGGGTTAAAGAATTACTTATCGCTAAGCTTACAAGTACTTATATCATCTTAGTTTGATTTGATTACGTTATTATCTAATAACGTAATTGATAACTAATTTGTTATCAACTTTAATTTAATGTTGAGATTCAACGAATTTTATTCTGCTTTCAATGAAGTAATGAAATATAATAAGCAGAATGTGTGCAATTAAATGAGCAATTCATCTTAACATGGAAATGACCCCATTCGGGAGCACCTCAAATGAGGGGATAAGAAGTTGCCGGATAAGAAGTAGGTTCTCGCTTCCATGGTGGGTACAATAATGGTGACGTTGGCAGATTAAAGGGCCCATCGCCGGTGACGCACGTACCTGTCTGGGGAATCGCCGCATCTGACACTCATAATGTGGGCTATTATGCGTCGGCCACAAAACCCAAACTTACTATTCGCGGTTGTCCATTCAGTCTACCTGGGCGGTATGGCAGGATGGGGTGATTATTTAACATTAACCTGAAAAAAGAATCAATGATAAGGAAAATAATTTTGTAATTGCTTACTACTTGGGTAGTAATGCTTCGAGGATATATTTTTTCGTTTCGCTTTATAAACCGAACTTTTTAACGAGTGAATACTTATAGAATATGTGGCTCTATACTTAAAACTAATATAACATAGCTTCATATATGTTTTTGGTATCTAAAACTAATTATTTCGTCCTTTGTGCACGCATATATGCCAACAGCATTGAATACAGTTAAAAGAAAAGCTGATTCAAGGACAAAAGGATAAAATGTCTGCTCGATTAACCAGTAAATTGACATTCTTACTTTTCAGTGACTCCTTATGATGAGTCAACTTTTCCGTATGAGAGTTGTAAAGGTTAAGATCACATATTTCTTTTTCAGAAGAGTGGGACATGAAAGCTGCTGTTCCTGACTTTTTACATTCTCGTATACGAAGTATACAAAGAGAAAGCATGATAATCGTCAAAAAATTCGAACTCGAGATTTTGACGAATCTCCACGTTTTAGACCTCCCCGAGTCCGAAAAACACAATTTTGGAATTATGTCTGTGAACACGATTACTCGAAAACTATTAGAGATACGGGGATGAAATTTGGTATGTGGTATTATTTGTAGGTTTCTATGAAATTTTGGACAAAATCCGTCCACGGGAAGTCTGTCTGTCTATCTGTCCGCGGTCATGTGAACACTACAACTCAAAAACTTGAATAGCTAGATGAATAAAATTTGGTACACAGTTTTGGTATGACGTTTGCTAATATTAATTATAGATTTGTGCTCAAATCTCGTTTCAATCCGTTGAAAAAAAGGTGTCCAAATTGCATATTTGGTTCAAAATGCACATTGCGACTGTGTGTTGGCGAGCGTTTCGCTTATTTTACTCAAGTTAGTATAGTTGGCATTTGACCTTGGCGAAGGAAATTGTAGCTTCGGACGCGTTTCGGAAATTTTGGCATCCCCCTGAACCCGAACGTTCGTTCTGGACATTCTCCAGATGGAATGTATGGTGAAATCTTGCTTGATAAATGTAGTAAGATTTCGTTCTCAAGAACTTTAAACAAAGTTTTGTACTTCAGCGAGCGTAAAAATTGAGAACTTACGCCTTTTTTTTTTTAATTGTTATCATTTTCCTTTTACACATAATCATAAAAATGGGCGCAGGTCATTTTAAAATTATAATGACTCAGAGCTTAGGAAGCAAACGGGACAAATAGTATACGGTACGTATGGAAACCCTAGTTAGAGGGAAAATGACAACTTTTTGGGAAGTATACGAGAAAGTTTAGGGGAGACCACTCCCTCTGGTTCGATTGTTGGTCGGAAGACCTTCGCCCGATATACCAATAGTGACAATATAATAATGAATCTAAGCATAAATGGGTTATCTGTTAGATATCTATTGATCAAGGAATGCTTATACTTTCAAAAGTTATGTATAAAATTAAATAGGTGTATTAAATAAAGCACTCGTCAGACAGATTTATATTTTAAGGGGACATACGACTCTTAAACCTGAAAAAAAGTTGGAAAACTGTCAAATCCGATACATTGTATCTCTGAAACAATGCAATTCACAAACAGACTTTTTTGCCAGAAAAATACATTTTCTTTCTCTTATAGTACACACATTTTCAAACCTTCATATTGGTATGTGTTTATTTGAGAGTAATAAATATGGGAATTTATTTTGGAGAAAAATGAAATAATCACCTAGCGTGCATGATTACGGATAAAATATTTATCTAAACACAATATTTTGGGTATCTAAGTAATCCAAACATTCTGTTTAAGAAACTGAGCCTCAATTTATTAACATTTAAATTTAATTTCTATTTTATATACCAATTTAAAATAAAAATGTTAAAAATAGTTAAAATTTCAACTTTTCTAACCCCCCAAAAACCTTCTTTGGAGAAATATATACAAAAATGTGGTTCAATTTGTAGAACATAGCAAAATACGTATTCGGTAAAATTTTATGTAAAAATATTCAATAGTTCTTGAGATATCGTGCAAGCAATATAAAAAAAACACATTTTCAGAAATAGCGCTTTAAATATATGACTATATTCAGTGTTTACGTTGAAGACCCGATACATTTCCCTTCATAACTTTTCATAAATTATAATTTTTTTTAACGTGGATTGTTTTAAATTGTTCAGCAAAGACAGGGAAATAATAAATATATATTTTAGGAAATTGAATATTTTCTGAGTTTGACAGTCGTATGTCCCCTTAAACATTTAAGATTTTGTATAAATTATTGTGAAAACAACGTTTTAAAGTTTTATTTGTTAAGCAAGGGATTTCGCTAGGGATTTATATGTTTATGAAAACTCCCGTAATGTTGGATAGTTCGTAGAGCAAATCAGTACTAAATTCTTCATCACTGGCTCACAAGAACCCCTGATCTAACCCCTTGAATTTTTTATGGGGTTGCACAAAAGAGCAAGTACTTCTTTCAGCAATGCTGTCTCATACTGATACAAGGAAAACGAGAATAATTCCAGTCATCCAAATAGTATCAATGAATATGTTGCAAGGATGTTTGGTAATTACAATTTTTTATTTACCATAAATTAGTGCTTCATTTTTTTTACTATTTTGAGATTGAGACAAAATTTTGGATGTTAAAAATTTTGTTCATCAAAACATTCTCGATTCCATTTTTGTTCACCATAAATGGAGCCGGGAATGGGAAATATTTAAGAAGTCTTGAGTTATAGGCTTCTTTAAAGAGTTGCGCTGCGTCTTTAAAGCCAATGGCGATTCCTTTGGCGATTTATTGGCTAAGAAAATCCCGGTAACCCTATTGGAAACTCGGAATTGTAATAGAGATGATCGTTTGTGACTTCAAACAGAGTAAGTCTCTCTCACTCCCATTTTTTTCCTCTCTCTCTCTCCTGCTATCGAAAACCACCCGCATCAAGAAGAGATGAGCGGAAAAGAAAATAAAAGAAAAAAGTGGCGAATAATATGAAAACGCCAGGAGAAAAATATTGGGGAGAAAAGTAGAAAAAAAAGTACAGAAAGGTGGCGAAGAAAAAGTCATTTTCGATCAAAAGTCATCAAACTCGGGGAACATAATTCCGCCGATGAAGTAGAAGGGGGGAAAAGATATGCAGTCGCATTTCTACAGAGATTTTTACGGGAGCCAAAGAGAAAAAAAAATTGTAAAAAAATCGCCAAGAGAACATTTGAACGAAAGCGGAAGCTTTTATGAATGCATTACGGATGTCAATCACAGAGTTTCCCACAAAGTGGAATAAGAGAAAAGGGATGAGGGAGAAAAAAAATGTTGCATTTCTCTCAAATCGATATTAAAATTTCGACTGATGAGAGTAAAACTTTCCGCTTCGGAAAAGGTTTCCACTGTCAGAAGAAGTTTCTGTCAACATTTTCTAATGCATAATTTAAGAAGGAAGTAGGGATGAAGTCTGTGATATTCTGAAGCCCACTAACACAAAGAGCGAGATCGGGGATTATACTTTGGCGGTGTGTTTCTGGGAAAGTTAGTGGTTCGTATCTAGGATCAGGTGAAACTTTTCAATCATTTTTCCATTAAAGCACTTCCTGAATTCCTGCTCAGAATTTCAGTTGAAAAAAAAAATAAAAGAAATGCGTTATGAAGCATGATATACTTTATAGAAAGTTCTTAGTTTTGTGCTAAAATCACTTTTCAGATTTTATTGTAAGTTATCTAATTGACAATGAATTTCTGTATCTCAAAAGATAATCTTTTATGTTAAATTTCATTTGTGTGATACCAGATACCAAAGTTTTGACTTCATTTTGTTTCCATAATACTGTATTTACCAAATTGGTTAGCATCTTTTTCAACTAATTCAAGCATCTTTCTTAAATTTGCATTATTTTCCATTGATGATTCACTTTCTACAGAATATTTTTTCTATAACATCTTAAAAAGCAATATCACCTATCTCAATTTTCCAAATTATACAAGAATATGAAAAAAATTCTGCGCAGTTACCTTTCGAAGAGCGGAAAAATCAGTAAACCACTCCAAAAAAGACGTATCCTGTTTGTGAAAAATTGGCCATATTGGCTGACTTTAATATAAATCGACGAATTCGAAAGTTTCATATTCCAACATTTAATATATTTAACCAACATTTTCCATTCGCCTAGAAACTAAGTTAAATGCATTTCGTTCATTTCAATCGCCAAAAATAAATAATTCACCGGGTGAAATATTATGATAATCGACACATATAGCTGCTGTTAATGCATGTTAATAAACAACATCTGGAAATACACATCGCAATTCCCTAAATGTACCATTAATTAGCGCCGATATCCTCACAACACTATAAGTAATTCATTTCCAAATATGGAATGATATAACTTTCAAACAAAATCTCCGAATTTTTTCCCCCCGTGCAAAGCAAATGGCAAGTTTCAGACAAATTCTTCCATTGAAATCCTGTGAGCATTGTACCGAAATCATTTCCCCATTATCCACAAAACTCCTAGAGGAGGAAATTCCAAGGAAGGAAGGAAAAGGGGAGGTAAAAATAAAGGCAGGCATCGCATCTGTGGCCTGTCCCTTAAGCTACAACATGCATGGCTAATGACCAAAGTTTTCGCATAAAGCGCGGCCCAAACCGAAAAGAAGAACATCAGCAGCCAGCAACACAAAAAATATTCACTTGCAATCTTTTGCCAGAACGCTGCCGAAGTGCCCCGGAAAGATTAATTATCACTGGGACTCGGAACTAAGGCCTTGATGAGTTCCTCAGGGACCCTAGGAGTAGGAAAGCGTGTTCTGCGCAAGATAAAGCGTCTGGACCGTCTGACTGTCTGGGTGGAACCAGCCTGGTGGGAAGAAACGTATCTTTTAATCTGTCCGGTCGGTCTTTTGTATCTAATTTTGTTTTCCCCCTTTGGACCCAGGGGCGGAATGGTAATGATGGGAAAAATGTATATATCTCGGGTCAGGATGGGACTCGGGACTGTAATAAGGATGGATGAATGCGTGCACTTGTTGAAGAAAGAGGCCGCTAAATGCATGTAGATTGATTTTTATTTAATTCGTAAAATTTTGATACAATGTTAAAAGCACTAAAGAGAGGATAACTATGGTTTGGGACTGTATCCTTTTGGAAGGAATTCACCATACATTACTTGCTGTTACAGAAAGTTTACGACGTAACAATAGAACTGCTTATATTGTAAAGTATGAGTGGTCAGATAGACCATGTGGTACTGTCATGATGTTAAACAAACATCAATTCTGACATGCAGCATCTGGCTGAATAGCAATCTTTGTGAAACCAACCTGGTGGGAAGAAACCCAACTTTTAATTTTCTAGTCAGTCACTTGTATCTAATTTTGGTTTCCCCGTTTGGAATGGGACGGAATGGTAATGATGAGAAAAATATAAATATCTCGGGTCAATATGGGACTCGGGAATGTAATGAGGACAGATGAATGTGTGCACTTGTCGAAGAAGTGAGAGTCTAAATGCATGTAGATTGATTTTAAATTAATTGGTAAAATTTGTATGCAGTGTGAAAGTGTTAAAGAAAATATAAGTATTTTTTATGATTGAACCTTTTTTGAAAAGAGTTAACCATGAAACGCGTCCCGCGCAAGATAAAACGTCTAGCCTGTGTGTCTGTTTGGGTGGAACCAGTCTAGTGGGAAGAAATGAATATTTTTATCTGTCCAATCGGTCTTTTGTATCTAATTTTGTCTCCCTCCCCTCTGGACCGAGTTGCGGAATGGTAATAATAGGGAAAATGTATATATCTTGGGTCAGGATAGGAGTAGGGACTGTAATAAGAATAGATGAATGCAATTGTAAATATGTGCACACTCATATAAATAAACTTTGGGAGAAGGCTTCAAATTAGAAAAGACACGTTACTATGGTAACAATCTTTTACATTCAAATGGAGATACCAAAGCAATCGGCCACAAAGATTCTGAAGTTTACAAAAAATAAAAAGTGATTGACATGATCTCCAGCATTAACATGTCCATCACTTGAGCAGTTTGAAACGCGTATTGTATTAATTTTACAACCGATCAGAGCTTGTCTTACTCAACGCAGAGCAGAATACGTTTTTTCCTTCGATTAGCTAACAAGTTTAGTAAAGAAAGAAAACGCTTGAGCCTTTTCTCCCTCCCATTTAAATTGCTTGCATACTTGCTACTAAGACAACCTTGCAACACAGATGTCACTCATGTGCCGATTCTGTAGTCGTAAATGATCGTGACATCATCAGTAAGCCCAATCTTCGTCAGCTGTAATACGGCGAAATACAGTTGTGGACAACGAAAACGCACCACCATAGATTTTCTCATATTTTATACAAGAGACTCATGTAATCACTTCACCCTCTGTTTCCTCAGACCCCAGGAGCTCAGGGAGCTTGATTCTAACATATGTCAACATTCTATTTAAATGAGCACTGCGCTATTGTTTTCCTTCGTTTCATTTTGTCAAATTTATACCAATCTTAACTTCTTCTTTCAGTTGTATTGCATCTCCAGCAGTGCCAACTCATATACAGTAACCAGAAGGACTAGAGAGTTTTGCCTTAAGGCATGTAAGAGACATGCTTTGGTTTGTCAAATTTGAGCATTGGAGATCCTAGCCGTATTCATGGGCCAACCTAGGCCATGGCTTAAGGTACAGCCATGAGGGGGCGCATCTACAGAAGTAATAACAACCAAATATTTACAAATTTTTCAGTGTTATTTTCAAAAGGCCATGTAAAATGTTTTCGAAGTGTAAATTCGTTATCTTAAATGTATTGAGCGATACATTTTTTTGTCTTCTGTGGAACTTATAAGTCTCTTGCCTCTGAACTTATTTGCATTGAAAGTGATTTTGAAAAGATCTGTCTACTTCAATGACCCTTCAAACCCATTCACAAATAAAAGAACGAACAAAGAAGTTCTATTAGGTACTTCAGACGATTTCAAGAAATGGAAGGTTTTTTTTTCTAGATGTTATTATCCTTTTATTTCATAATGTAATTTTGAATTAAAAATTTAATGTGGTTCAAAGATTACAAATATTGTATTAAGTGCTTGTATGTTCCAAAAATAAACTATTGCATATTAAATTGAAAATTATATATTAACCTTTTTGAGAGGGAAGGAGGCGCGGAATATGTTTTGGCTTAGGGTGTTGAAATATGTGAATCCAGCTGATTTCCATCACTAAATCTCCAGCAGATTCTTCGAAAGGATCGACTCTAACAATACTGAAGTAATTAGCACTCATACCTACAACCCGACACAGCACAAAAGTAAAAGAAGACATAGAATCTTCCCCTCCTTCCATGATTCTCCTGTCGCAGATTGAAGAAATGACAGAATTTGTACTGTTAAACAATTACTTGAACTATAAACGAACTGGCAAATATACGATAGGCCTGAGAACAGCAAGCGCCCTCTTCCGTTTTCCATAACCGTATAAATAATTCGTATTGAATGCGAATCAGATTAGGCCAAATATTAGCTCATATCAATGCATTATTTTTCATCAACAGTGAGGTCCCGGAGGTAGAGGAGCGTCGAGTTTAAGAACACACAACGAAACGCCTTGTCACGGTGAATTTGCATTGCAACTATGTTACTTCAAAAACTATCATAACTAACTGCTATTTTCAAAACAGCGCCAATGACATTCCCTGTTTAACCTCCAGCACAGAAATAAGAAAAACATCTTTAACTCCGGAATATTTCTCATAAACTTACTTTAAACTTTCACATTCCCATCTGAAAATTTCCCGCAGCCTTTCTGGCATCCCAGGGTGGTGATTAAATATTCTTTTAGTTCGACCTCTCTCACCTCCTTAACATCATTAAGGTTCAATTAAGAAGCTCCCTTTCCCTTTGCCTGCATTCGAATATTAGCCTCTTTTGTGGACCATTTATAGTGTTGCTTAATGTGCTTTTACCCCTTTTATCTGATCATTCATCATTACATAATTAATCGACGCGGAACAACAGTCTTCAAAACACTGCCGGAACAAAATAAGATGCTGGAGGGCATCATCATTATTAAAATTTATTTTGCCGTATCTTACCGGAACGAAAAATTTCATGAGAGCAAGATGTTCGAGCTTATCTTTTAAGTTTTGTACAGAAAAAGAAATAAAAAAATTAAGGCAGTTAGATTATATCTGTTAATGACTTAGATTAATTAATTCGCTGTATATGTATATTTCAAAAAGATTTGGCTTCTTAAAAAGATTTATATAATCTCAAAGTAATTATTTTTTATCTTATGTAATACATTTGTTATCGTCTTTGTCAAGCTTTTATCATTTCGCTTTATGAACACGAATCATTGAATAAAATACAGGGTGTCAGGGCTAAAAATATCCAAAAGTAATGATTCATAATTCCAGAGCTACACATTAGAAGTTAAAAATATTTATTTAAATAAAAAAAGAACATTTCAATATTTTTGTTAATATAAATACAGTTGGATGGTGCCCCTTTTGGATCACGACAAATGTCTAAACAGTAATCGAATTCTCACCGTTTCGTAGCATATCAGGAGTTATTAGACAAATTACTTGAAGGATATACATATTCAACTCACCAAGGTTTCAATTTTTTATTGATACACACAGATTTGATGAATTCCCAGGTAAAAAAAAATCTAATGGACTCAAATCTAGGAACCTTGGTTTCCAGGCACTTCGCCGATCCAATGTCCTGGACACAATGACGTATATTGAAAATATGATATCATAGGCACAAAATTGTTCTGAGGCTCCTCTCTCTCTCTCTCTCTCTCTACCTATGTCTTAAATTCGTCGTTGGATTAGCACTGCGATGTGCATGAAATAGATTTTGAGGCCCCCTCAGGCTCTCAAGCCATGAGGCAATCGCCTCTAGCGCCTGTGCAAAATCCGCCCCTGCTTCGAAGTGTCTCATACAAAAACAAGGTAGCATCTGCATGATAGTGCGATGGAGCTACGTCTGGTAGGAACAGGAGATCCGATGGAATTTTGTGGATTTCCATCATATCAAGAGAAACGTATCTCATAACTGTGCTCTCCACAATTTTCGATTTATCGTCGATTTCTAACTATTGTACGCATGGGTAGATGAATTGTTTACGTTATCCCCCGCCCCGAAACAAAACAAAAAAAAACTTGGAGAGGATTCCAATCTAGTCAGTCACTTTGAGATAACACTTCACTTCACAGTTTGCTCTCAGTTGATACTGAGTAAGCTAATGTGAGAATTCTTGCATTGTTTATAATGCATTGTAATTGCATAAATTTACGATTAAAATATTTAGCAATTAGATAAATCTCAACTATTTTAATTATATTGGAATGTCAATGTTTTTCCCTTTGAAGATTTCTTGTTGAACGTTGGTGGTGGATAGTGCAATTACAGTCAGTCGCCAAAGCGAGTCGCTTTCAGATAATTTTACATTTTGCATTTTGCTGTCAAAATCCCCAAGTAAACTAATGTGAGAACACTTGTGTTGTATATCCACGTCTGTGCAAATGGTCGGCGGAATCATTTTAGGTATGACAAGACTGAATGCAGTATTTTCCCAATTTGGTCTATCCATTGATCATCCCGTTATTTTTAAATAAAACATTTGGCAACAAGAATGGA
The DNA here is from genome assembly GCA_013235015.1 of Araneus ventricosus. NCBI lineage: Eukaryota > Metazoa > Arthropoda > Arachnida > Araneae > Araneidae > Araneus > Araneus ventricosus. Next base: position 96,251 of record BGPR01004239.1, on the reverse strand, counting down.
AATAAATGGTTTCAGTTATCAAAACGAGAATATATTCAGAATTCAAATTAAATTACAGAAACAAATTTCCTTTTCGACATACATTTTTTTTCAGTTCTGGAATTTTAAGAGATGAATGATAATAAACTGAGAGTGTTATCAGCAATATCATGTTTCATCTTCGAATCTGAAGTTCGAAACACACAAAAAAATTTAATAATTACTTACAGTTCTATAAAATGACTGCGTTATGTGCTTCTCTTCATTATTGTAATGTCCAGTTAGGCGATCTGAAAAATAAAATAAATTGAAATGAATTCACAGATTTTTAACATTACATGTTTGACATTAAATTTAAACTACAATGCGGAAACAGATCGAATACACATGGAAACTAATCCCATGTTATCGTTTCATATTCAACAATTTAAAACACCTAGCTCTGCATATAACACGAGACACACAATAGTAACTAAGTTAATGCAGAAGTACTTTTGTATTTTATTACACTATTTATATAACTTCTATAACGTTTGTAAAGGTGAAATTTTGTAATTGAGTTCTCCTTCAGCTCCTGATGTTCAACAAGAATTCTGAAATTTTGTACAGGGGTGTATTAACTATGACAACACAATATTTTAATATTTTCAGAAATCGGTTAACAATTAATTTCAATAAACCTTTGATTTGTAGAAAATTAAGACATCCATTAAAAATTTAAATATATAATGAATATGACTAAAATTCACATTTACTTAGAGTGGTTCGATTGGCGCCACACGCTTTTACGATTTTTGTTTTTATCTCCAGATTTTAGATAAAAATATTATTCTTTACTTTTTAGTAGGCTAACAGAAACTTCTTTTAGTTTCTTTTTTTTTCATTTTAGTAACGAGTTGTTCGTTGAAAAAATTTGAACATCACATGAAAAGGACCAATAAAACGTCCAACACTTTGAAACAGAATCTAAAAATAAAAATTCTTACACATACATCGTCTTTAATGACTTCAAGGAACATTCATGCCAATTCCGAAGAAAAGCTAACTACGCGTTTGGTCTTAACTGCTGAACAGACGAAATGCCGAATGGCCGAGCCAAAACAGAACAACGCTTTTTTCGGCCAATAATTATTATATGATTATATTTTTAGCTCACCAACATTGCGCTAAAACGCTTTAAGAGAATTCATCAAACACAGAGAAATGTGAAAGTAAGAGAAATGCAATATTAGCGAATTTTCCTTTAGTGCATCAATAGACTCAAAACGGTGACACCGAAGAGGTAACTTCAGCCGTGGAACTAAGAAAAAGTAACATAGTATTATATCAGGTGATTACCGAACTTTTGGAACCATATTTACTGACTTTTTGTTGTCTAAATTGACGAATAATAATAAGCACTATGAGAAAGTTCATTATCATGCCACAAAAATCTTGAGTTATATCGTCACAATTCAGGTCGTTTTCGTCATAAGAATTTGTTCAACAATGTCTGTAATTGTTAAACGACGATAATTAAGCGCTAATTCTCGGATCTGATCGACATGTTGATGATTAGACGAAGAGGATAGTCGACCAGAATGTGGTTCATCTACGATGGATCCTCTACTTTAAACATTTTATACCACTCAGATATTCTTGTGTTTGATAAACAGTTGCTTTTAGAAATATTTCAAATATTTTTATAGTAGAAATTACTTTCCAAGAGCAACATTTAATCAAGATAGCGAATGTAATTGAGCATGTTCTGTGCTCAATTACATTCGCTATCTTGAAAAATCGTCAAAGTTTCTAATCGAAAAATTCTTATCTCATTGAAAACAAATTTATTTTCATAAGACAATATGAAATTAAATACTGTCTGTTGCCAAAGTTTATATAAGTAGTAAAAATATTTGATAAAAGTTTTCACACGTTTTATAGACAGGGGTGAAAACAGCAAAGATACGAAAAAAGAGGAAAATTCACGAGAGTAGCTACATTTTTACGTGAATAGCGACATACATTAAGGAAGAGATAAGTAAACACTTATTAATGAATGATTTACTCATCACAAAAAAATTATGAAACAAATATGGTCTTGCTTACAGCCATGTATGAATTTTTTCAATAACAAATACTTATTTTTAACATCATAAAATCAATGTTTTTTTACTCACTTTCTTAAAATAGAAACAATTAATAAATAATGTTTTATAATATCAATTTTTATAAAATACATATAATAAACCTAAAATATATAAATCAGATTTTACTTTATAAAAGAAAAAGGCACAAAAAAGTCCTGCATAATTATCAGTTTACAAAATATACAAAAAAGCGGAAAATCGCGGATCCGCGGAGGATTTTCACCCCTGTATAGAATAAATTTATTTTAAATCAAGCATTCCCGATACTTTTTGATCACAGTGATATTATGCATAGAACCTACGTTTAGAGAACGTTGATATGATGCTCTTTATAATTCTTAGAAATTTGGAAATAAATCCCAACAAATGCAACTCGAAAAAATCGGTATTTGGGAACAGCAGTTACATAAAATATGCCATATAGAGAACATATGTGACTTCTTCACCAAATGACGATGATGAAATGAATATGATTGTAGTAATTATTTATGTGCAAGAAAATCATGTTTAAGACTGTTTCAAGATAGTTTTACATTCACTTGACGGTTGAGATAATGAAGTGTCATTTTAAGCAAATGAAAGAGTTGAATGTAAAAATTGTTTATGCGCATCATAGGTATAGCCAAGACGAAGACTCGATGGTTTTATACTCTTTTAAGAATTGAGACAATGAAGTATATCATTTTAAGCAAATTACCAGAATATCGGAAATACTTATAAGTATGGCTAAGACGGTATGTAGATAATGTTACAATCATTTGACGACTAAGATAATGAAGAATGTCGTCTTAAGCAAATGCAAGTTAAATCCGAATGTAGAAAATTTTTATGAGTATGATAATTACGGCCAAGAACCGAATCTCGACAGTTTTACATTCATTTAAAAATTGAAAAAATGATGTCTTAAAGTTGGCTGTGAATGCACAAAATGTTTATGCGTATGATAGGTATGGTCAAGAATGGAATGTCGTCAGTTCCTTACTCATTAGGCAACTGAGATAATGAAGTATGTCATCTTAAGCACATGAAAGTTAGATCCGAATGTACGAAATTAATACGCGTGTGCATGGCAAGATGAGACCAAGGCGAAATCTCGCTAGTGTTACCCGTATTCAATGACTGAGATAATGAGGTTTCTATCCTGTAATAAACGGTCTTATTGCGCGCAATCTATTACTGAATTGTGAATCCCACAGCAACGGTAAATAAATCTACAAAGTATCTTTCCAGAGAACATATCATCTTGAAAATAAACGACGGCTTATTTCTTGTACCCTTTCACTGAATGTGTTATTCGAAATCTATGCTGCAGATACCACCATTCCTTCCACTGGACCAAGAGATACTGCCTGCTATATCACCAAAAGGAATAAAAGATACATACCACCAGGGCCATTTTAGTCCTCCCCCGATCAAATATTACATGGAAGGACTTTTGTCTTGGAATCAGAGAATTTATTGCCGCTGCCTAGCTCGGAAAAATACGATACATGGACATCGGATCTCTGAGCACCGTCAGATAGATTTGAAGCGATATTCCACCCTATAGGGATTTGGAAGAGGAGAGTGATACATGGTAGCAAAATGTCGCCAAGAAAGTTGAACACTGTTTTACGAGTGGTCGAAGAGAGTAAAAGTTGCGAAAAACTCAGAATGTGTAGAACAACTATTCCATAGATTCTGAAATCTCAACATATTTTGCTCTTAAGTGCAGATGATGAATTATAAAATTCAAATTATGATAGCATTCATGTTAAATAATTATCTATTTTATATGAAAAAAATATTCGAGAGAAAAAGAATGAAAGTTGCGACCGTGTATTGAATTTTAACTGCTGTTAGTATTACTGATACATCACCGAAAAGCAACCGAACTGCTAAGGTTTTCGGCTAAATGCAATGATAATGGCACCTTGTCGACATGGAATAAGTTGATAAAAATAAGGAAGCGTCCAGAAAATTTACAATACTACCTACAACGATCTACTGTAAAAATATTGTGGAAGCTTACTGACTCAAATGTAGGTATATCTTATTTATAATGTTTTCATCCTTTAAATTGATTAATGATGGATCCTGCATATGCGCATTGTTAGAAGATTTTAATCTCCAACTGTTATGCTCATGCAAACAATATTTTCACTTGCAAGAATTTGAAACGTCAATGGGAGCACTAAAGATCTTACTTTTGTAATACTCAAAGAACTGAGTTTTTTCCCTTGCATACGTATTTGGAACAATTTATCAGTTGATTGGAAGTGCCGAACGAAAGTATCGTACCTATGTGAAGAATGTAGGAACAATCATAAAAAAACAAATTAAGAATGATGTTTACAAAATTCAGAAAGGAGCTTATTATGAAATAAAGAAAGGATAAATTAATGCCAATTGTATTTCAATATTTGATGAAAATCATACGAATAACATAAATATAAAACATTATGAGAAACAGAAAAATCGAATTTTAATTTATAATATTAATCGAAAAATATTAATATTAATCGAATATTATTTAATATATAGTATTAATCGAACATTATTAATATATAGCATTAATCGAATATTATTAATATATAGTATTAATCGAATATTATTAATAAATCGAATATATTAATAAAACCATTTACGACGTTCAATAAAATAATTTTGAGATAGAGTTTTCTCGTGATGCGAATAGTAAGGCGCCGTCGCATACGCAACGATATATTGTCGTTGGCACTTTTCGCAAGTGTTGCGAGAGACGATATATCTAGTCCAGTCATGTAATTAAAACATGTAATTAATCATGTTAACATGTATTTTGAAAATTGAATAGATTTCGAGATATTCGAGCGAAACTGAAGAAGGGGATGAAATCCAAGATGGCGGCAACCTTTGAGACCCATTATCCGGGAAACTAGTAAAGAATTTTACACTATTTAATGTGTTAAATCAATTGTAATTTGAAAACTGAATAGCTTTCGAGATATTCAGGAAAAACTAAAAAAGGGGGATGAAATCCAAGATGGCACCGCGAGCTCATCCCCCAGGACCGGGGACTTTTAGTATGTTCATAATAGGCCCCTCACGAACATGTGTACCAATTTTCAAAACTATGTGACTTAATGTTTTTTTACCCCCATTTTGGACCTTCGTTGACTGGACTAATCGACGTTCGGCACTAAAAAGTTTACCTATCGTGGCTTTAGATATCGAAAAGCCATACCTCTCACGGCGACTTTGAACAATTGAATAAGACTAACTCTCTGGAAAGAGCAAAAAAGTCTTACGTCCATAGCTTCTTTAAAAGCACAATTTTACATGGAAGCAAACCTTCTAGGTAACAGAAGATAACCAATACTATCAAAATTGTAACTGCTGTGAAATTAAATTCTTCTAAGCAGACATTTCTTTTTTCTTGCTACAGCAAAACAAAATCGTCTAAACAAATATGCGAAGAGCTTCTGTACTCAGCGTAAAGTTTTCATAAATTTGATGTATAACTAATTAAATTTTTACACAGAAAAAAAGTCGAGGGTGCTGCAATTCCGTAGAGTCCATACACAAGCCGTTTATTATTATAAGAGACAGTAAATTCAACTTTTACTGCTCCATCTACAACTGGAAAAGCCATTGAAAATCTCGGAGAAACACCAGAAAATACAGTGATAACAAACGAGTGATAGGTTAGAGATGAAGTTAATGGAACGTTCATAATGGATTCCGAAAAACTATATCTGTTAAACCATTACATTTTATCTCACTTGGAGATCAGACTGAAAATTGTGGAATGTCTCTCAATCTTTTCTTATCCCTAGATATAAATAGAAAAATATCCTGAATTCGATATTAAAATCGCGGTTGAAATCCTGAAAGTCAAATGCAAAATTCCATGCATCTAATCCAGTAATTCCCAAGATTTTTTTTCTTCGTTGTTGTTTCGCACTCCTTGATCAGTCTTAACTCTTACTGTAATATGAACCTTCCCTCCCCCAAAGGAAGAAGTTTTTATTAATAACGGTAAGAATTTTGATTAGCTTAAGTCAAACGACTTGAATTAAATAATTATCGTCTGTAGGGTACATTTTTGGTTTTATATTTTCTTCCATTTCTATGATACCATTAGTTCAACGCATAATCAAATGAAAACAGCATTGAAATAGTTTGGAATTAATTTCTGATAAAGGCTAACAGTAACTCATCGAGACAATCAACTATTTCAACACAATTTCAATACGATCCTTGAGCTAGTTTCATGGAGCTGTGAGTTTTATTACATTATATTTAAATGAAGAGAGAAATTAATTGTGGATCTGTATTAAGCTAACTTCGTCGTTTGTTCTCAATGTACGCATAAAACAAAAATATTCTTTCCACAAGTTCCGTGTTCATGAAAGGTATTAAATATATGTTATTGCTTTGACACTGAAAATTTAGGGAAAAAATTCTACACCTTTTTCCTGTCATTTTAATACTTTCAGTTTTGTGTTTCCCACCATTATCCACATTGGTTCATGTAACCCCAAGTGGTCCGCTGCGTATTTCCAGGGGTTTAGTTTAGTTATATTAGCTTCCCGTTTTGAAGCGACACGAGGGTTATTTTGGGAGAGACATCATAATTTTGAACCGTGATCAGATGACGTGGACGACGCTTGAATTGCCACCCAATCTCCAAACTTCTACACCACACCAGAGGGAGGACTTTAGACCTACTACGTCTGATTTCACATGCATCAGGCCCAAATACATGGCGGATCTTCAGTGGAAATGGGTTTCGAACCTGGAACCTTCCGTCCCTAAAGCTGAGACCTTGCCTCTGGGCCACCGCGGCCCGTATTCCCAGGTGTACGCCTACCCCTGGGAATACGCTGTGGTTGGGAACCTCTGATCCAATAAATGATAATGCATAGATTTTGTTAAATAAAGATAAGCGTCTCCATGAGCAAATCAATAAAAGAAGGAATTCATTTTAAACAAAGGATAAATCTGTATTTAAAAAGAAATTTCGCTTAATTTTATGGTTCCTTCCTATAACCGTATAAGAGGCGTAGAGATATATATTACATCGCTCAAAGGTGATGTGGTCACTTTTAGTTTTCCATGTGCTTGAGTTGTTACTGATATAGTTCAGAATTTCAAGATTTTATATTACTTCGCCTCGTTATTTGTTTATGTTACAGCCACTACATGTAAATCCAGGCATTCTATAAACGGGTTCTAGAATGCCTATGAAAATTTTGGAATTTCCGCTTTATTTTTAAATACTTTTATTTAACTTCACTAACTTTATGTTCGTAAAGATGGAATTTTTAATCAATTTTTCACTCACTTCCTGGCGTGCAAGAATTTCAAATTTTGGACACCCATCTTTTCTCGATGACGATAATGAACTTAAGAATTATCGGCCAATCTATTAACTTAAATAAATTTCGATTCCATACGAGTGAGGTCATCTGGTAGTGAAGTCGAGAAAAAATTAAATTTCAAAAGTTCTTACTATTCATAATAATGTATTACAAGTTAAAAAGTAGAAAATAATTAAAATAAAAAATTCTATTTTTTATGTACACTAATAAAAAAATTTGTGAAAAATGTTTATATTAAATTTTCTCACCTACATTCTTAAACAATGATGAGATAAGTGGATTGCACTTGCAAGGCCAAATGTTTGCATGACTACGACAGTTAAGTGAAATACAAAATGCCGTTTTATTCTCCTTTCAACAAGAAGTGGTCCAGAACTGCTCTATTTCTATTTCTGTAAACGTTCTCATTTGTTTCCTTGTATATCTTTTCAATTTTCGAATGCATCTTTTCAATGAAAAACTTTTATTTTTAAATTTGCCCAAAATTTATTTGTCACTATACATAGAGCTCGGAGACTTTATGAAAAACTTTTGCCCATATTTACAGAAGTGTTATTCTTTTTGCTTTCTCATATACCTTCACAATATACTGTAAAACCCCGCTTAACCGAACTCAAATTAACCGAAACTCGGGTTATCCGAAGTGCCTCTGAAATCTCAAATCCAAAAAAACACGTACTGCACTGCACAGAAGGCGAGACATTTTTTGCAACGATATCCTTAGTTTTTTCTTTCAAGCCTCCCCAAGAGGGTTAGTGATTAATTTCAAAATCCTAAAATGAAAATTAATGATATTAACAATATTAATTACGATATTATTTATTAGGGTTAACTTTAATAAGGACTTAGTGTAGTCTACAAAGAGAAGAGAGTTCTAAATTCGTTTTACACTCAAAGCATTTCAGAATTACATTCTGTAGTTAGATACAAAATAGTAATAGATGTTCAGGGCTTAACCAAAAAAATCGTTATCCGGAACGCCCCCCCCCCCTTTAGATCTTCATCCGCTGACCTATTGAGTCCAAACTTTGACATAGATCTAAATTTTGGTGCATGTGTTACCATCAATGTGGATAATGGGTTATAATGGATAATAGCAGGCGATTATCCATAATAACCAAATAACCCAGTTAAAGTGGATAATTTATGAGAATTTACCACATTAACCGGTTATTATGCATAATTACCAATGGAATTTGGTCAATGCGATTAATTACTTGGACATGTGATCTCATTGATCAAAATTTATTGATAAATGTGATTAATTACATGGACATGTGATCTCATTGATCAAAATTCATTGGTAAATGTGACTAACTCCTTCCGGTAAAATGACGCGCATGGCTCCTCATTGGTTTTTACGCTATACAGCACCATATCATGGTTAAATCTTACCGGAAGGGGTTAAGAAAAATTATTCTAGCAATCAATGAGCAAGCGAAGCTACTAGGTTCCGGCTCTTGATGCTAGCGACGGCGTAGGATGTTTTTTAAAGTTAAAAAAACTCGCTCGGTGCCCACTTTAGTTGCCGCAGGTATAGCAAACAGAATTTTTCCTGTTTATTAAATAATTAAGTATAATTAATAATTAAATAACGCTTATTTTAACGTTTATAATTATAACGTTTAATAATTAAAAAACGCTTATTCCTTACATTTAATAGCGAACCCAAGGGATTATTTTAATCTTTAAAAAATCTGTCCGGTGCCCACTTTAGATCTCGCAGACATCACGAGCGTAGTTGAAATTCTAAATTTGAAACAGAAGATAGTGCAAAGACAACCCACAAATACATGGTTTCGAAAAGATTTAACTTTAAGCGATTAACTTTTAACTGTGACGCACGCACCTCAAAGTTTCAAGTAGAAAAAACTAAAATAGATTTCAACCGAAAATAATTACATTGAAGAAACTTAATTGGTAATTATTCATAATAACCGGTTAATGTGATAAATTCTCATAAATTATACACTTTAACCTGCTTATTTGGCTATTATGCATACTCGCCGGTTATTATGCATTATTACCGCGGTGATTATCCACACACCACATTCCAATTTTCATTTATTTAGCTCGTAGAGTTTTTGAATTATTACACACGTATATGAATGGACGAATGGATTCGGGAATCCTGTAGACGGATTTCATCCAAAATGTGATACAAATATACAACTTTGATATAAAAACCACACGGTAAATCCATCTTTCTATCTCGTTCTGTTTTAGAGTTACCGTGTTCACCGAGACAGACCGACTGATAGACACAGTTCCAAAAATGTTTTTCTCGGACTCGGGAATTCTGAAGCGTGAAATTCATAAAAAATTCGAGCCAAAGAAAAAGTATTGTTGATTACAGTATTTTCCCTTTCAGTTCATATTCAGGAGTGGCGTTAGAGTCTGCCCGACTAGGTGGGCATGAGCTGCTGTACAAAAGGAGGAATGTAATGATGACCCTCTTAAATGTTCGTACATCTTTATCTACTAGTTGAATAGCCCGTTGCGTGAACGGAGTACAAAAATTCGCCCCGACGGGCCCTGGCCCCCACTGGCGCCACCCCTGTTCATATTCATGGTTTAGCATTTATTTCATATGGACGGACATTGACGGAAGTTGACGCATTTTATGAGCATTATGAAACACGGTTTTTACAGATTCAAGGTCGAAGACAAAGTATTGCTGATTACAATGCTTTCTCTTTCAATTCTTGGTATATGAAAAATTAATTAAACAGTTATTTAATATTTTGTTGAAGCATTATACAAATGCATGAATTTCCTATAATCCTGGCAATCCGGTGGCATAAGCAATGCCAATATTTCAAACATGATTCGGCCCTAATGGACATGTACGTCCTGGAGATTAGACTTCATTCCCTATTGGTAAATAAATCCCACTTTTACACGGATTTTTATGTTTTCAGTGTTCTTAAGGAATTGGGAATGAAACACTCTCGCAAATGGCGGACATGTGCAAGCACTTTACTCAAGTTTCAATTGGTCTATTTTTTAAAACTTTTAGAAGAAATACAAAAATATTTATGCCATATTTAGCGTAAAATAATTTTTATTGTTCTTATCAAGTAATAATTTTGCCGTTTTAGTATCAGTTTTAAGAAATTTGGAATAAATTATTTTTGTGGGATATATTGTCTCAATCGTATTTAATAGTGGTACAATATATCTCCCCTCAGCGATCAAATTGCTACAAGATTATTGTTACGAAGCTGTAAAGTTGTTTCCTGTCATGCTAATCATATGCCAGGAAAGAGAGTTATACAGATGTATTATTGGAATAGTCCCAGTTGACTATACAATTGGGAAATATTGTCGAAGTCGACTATCGATTGGGACATATTGTCCCAGGACATTTCCAGGAAACGGGAGAAGTGAAAAATTTTAAACTCATAGTATACTTCTTTTAGTATCTCAACATTAAATTAAACTACTTTTCATAGCTAAATTTTAAACATGCAAAAGTCGGGTCGAAAGGGTTAAAGGAGTTAATTTATGTGACGTCACAGTCACATGAAAAAGGTAAAAGTGCATGTTATTTAACTATACATTGTCTAACTCTGTGCCATGATGCCAGGTCCTTTTTCCAAGATGTGCAATAGATACAATCGAAGCAAATCGAATTCGCATGAGACAGATTTACGTATTTGATTAGACAAATTTTTTAACAAAATATTCGACTTCTCTATATTGTGCAAAAAGAGTGCCCAATAGACAAATTGAAACGCACAAAACGTATTATTATATCGATTCTCATTATTATATGTAAAAAAAGGAAAGCAAGTCACTTTGTAAATCACTGATGTAAAGAACGGCATATAAAAGTTTAGTTAAAATACTAAAATAAATAAGAAAAACAGGAAAGGATCTTTTTTATTTTAATTTCTCGAGAAAACAGTTTTTGGATTCGTTCCCTCCTTCAAACTGCCACATTTTACGTCTTACATCATTTTACATCTATATGCGCATGAATTGATTAAAACAATTCTTGATAAAAATGGTCATCATATTGTTTCCTAGTCATTTTAAACTTCATCGGTTTCTTCTCCAACATCGATATACATTGATACATGTTTCTACTGTATCGACAGACATTTTCACAAAAAGAAATCCAAAATGCTACCACTTTCATAAATTCCTTGGAGGGAAAAAAATAACACGAAAATTGTAGCAACAATCCTGTGTCCACTCAGTGCTGATGTCCAGCTGCGTCCACCCTCCAAAGAGTGACGAGTCCATGCCTCATCCAAAACTATCTGTTTTTACTTATGGCGTGCCGAATTTACGACATCCTTAAATCTTGGATATTGGTTTCAGAAAAAGGTCCGGCTCCCGAGCTGACCGGATAAGAAAAGAAGAAAAAAAGAATCCGGCTTCTTCGGTAAAAGTGTCCATTCCGAAAAGATAGGGACGGAAATTTATAAGCCGGATATTTTAGTGCCGGAATGGGAAAGAAGCTGGGGTTAAAATGCGCGATGGATGACATGGAGACAATTGTTCGGATAGAGGGGTACCACAAGATTTCGTTCATCGCACATTTGGCGATATTCTGTTTCCTCAACCCCTCTGGGCATTTTGAAGCTGTTTTAACTCCGTAATTTAATTTTGTTTTTAAAAAAAACCCTCTGAACACGTTTTATAAACGAATCACAAGGCTAACTAACCATTACCACGAAATGAAGCATAATTATTATGAAAAAAAATATTATATTTCAAATGTTCTTTATTAATCTATATGAAAATAGAAAGAAATGTGAAAAAAAAATCGATTGTTTAATTATTTATCAGATTAACAGAAATTTTGCATTCCGGCAAGAGACTAGGTTAAATGCTCAGTTCTTTGACAGTTTCAATTCCCTATCACACAAACCACAATTTCAGCATTTTCATTTACAGTAGAACCTCTAATACCCGGACCTTTATCAACCGAAATTTCTGTTAACCGAGCCAGTACCGGAAACTCGAACTGTCCTTTTCATTTTTTTTAATAGAGTCAACGAATTTTTCATAAAATGATATCAAAGTTGGCAGCTAATTTTAACGATATGATGACTTATAAAATGCCGTTATGGGGAAGTGATCGTTTATAACTCAAGTTACTTAGGGAAAAAAAAACAATTCCTTGCATTTGCATGGAATAATGGCATTGAAAATCTGTTGGAAAGTTTCGGGTTGTTGAGTGGAGGAAAATATGCTTTTGAGAATACCTTTAACGCATAGTTGAATAGTAAGACATTAAATATTACTTTTCAAACTATTGAATGTCCAATAAATATTAATTTTTTCTGTTATTTTGTGACACTCACAGTGAATTCGAAAATTTGATGTCCCTGTGATTGTTTCGACATTGGGTATGGAGTTCTTTCCCTCTGTCTCTGTGCTCACTAACAAATGGTAGCGCAGAACAGAGATAGAGGAGATAGTTTTGTTGAATATATTTTGTTATCTGATAAGGAAAATTTGCCATTAGACATTCCACCCAAATATTACTTTTAAAACAATTGAATGTCAATAGATATTTTTTCTGTTATTTTGCGGCACTCCACTGGGTCAAAAAACATTTGATGTCCCTGTGGTTGTTTCCACGTTGAGTGTCAGTTCTTTTCCCATTCTTCACTAATAAATGGTAGCGCAAGACGATGTTTTGTTGAATATAAGGAAAATTTGCCGTGGGCATTCATAAAACATTAAATGTACTTTTCAAATATTGAATGTCCAATATTTATTTTTTTTGTTATTTTGTAGCCTCCATGAATTCGAGAACATTTGATGTCCCTGTGATTGTTTCACGTTGGGTATTAGTTCTTTCCCTCTGTCTCTGTCACTAATAAATGGTAGCGCAGAACAGAAATGAGGTGGTTTGTTGAATATATTTTTTTATTGATAAGGAAAAATTGCCATTAGACATTCATAAAGCATTAAATATTACTTTTCAAACTAGATATCCAATAAATATTTTTTTTTTATTTTGCGACACTCACTGAATTCAGAACACTTGATGTCCTGAGTTTGTTTCCACGTTGGGTATTCAGTTCTTTCCCTGTTCTTCTAATAAATGGTAGCGCAAGAATTCGTGTTTGTTGAATATGCATTTATCTGATAGAAAATTTGCCATTAGACATTCCCATAAGGCATTAAATATTGCTTCTTTCAAACAATGATATCCAATAAATATTTTTTTTTTTGTTATTTTGTCGACGCTCCACTGAATTAAGAGCTACATTTGATGCCCATGGTTGTTTTCCACGTTGGATATTCAGTTCTTTCCTATTCTTCATAATTGAGTAGCAGCAAGAACGTTTTTGTTGAATCATATTTTTTTTGTTATCTGATAAGGAAAATTTAGCCATTAGACATTCCATAAGGCATAAGTTACTTTCAAACAATGATATCTAATAGAATATTTTTTTCTATTATTTTGCGACTCTCACTGAATTCGAAACATTTTGATTCCTACGTTTCCCGTTGGGTGATAGTTCTTTCCCCATTTCTTCACTAATATTGGTAGCTGACAGAACAGAGTAGTGAATATTTCTGTTATCGATAAGGGAAAATTTGCCATTAGACATTTCCATAAGGGCATTAAATGTACTTTCCAAACAATTGGGTAACCAATAAATATTTTTTTTTTTGTTGTTTTGCATTACTCCACTGAATTCAGAACATTTGATGTCCCTGTGGTTGTTTCCACGTTTATTCAGTTTCTTTCCCTGTTCTTCCTAATAAATGGTAGCGCAGAACGTGTTTTGTTGAATATATTTTGTTATCTGATAAAGGAGAATTTCGCCATTGAATTTCCATAGGGCATTAAATGTTACTTTTCAAATAGTTAGAATGTCAATAAATGTATTTTTTTTTGTTATTTGCGATACTCCTGAATTCAAAACATTTGATGTCCCTGTGTTTTGTTTCACGTTCAGTTCTTTCCCTGTTCTTCACTACTAATAAATGGTAGCGCAGGGCTGATGTTTTGTTGAATATATTTGTTAACTCTGATAAGGAAAGTGCCATTAGACATTCCATAAGGCATTAATGTGCAAAACAATTGAATCTCAACCAATATTTTTTTTTGTTATTTTGCGATACTCACTGAATTCAAAACGCGGTGATGTCCCTGTGTTTGTTCCACGTTTAAGATTCAGTTCTTTCCTATTTCTTCACTAATAAATGGTAGCGCAGAACGTGTTTTGTTGAATATATTTTGTTATCTGATAAGGAAAATTTGCCATTAGACGTCCCTTATTAAATATTACTTTCAAACAATTAGATGTCAATATTTTTTTTTTGTTATTTTGCATTACTCCCATGGGTCAAACATTTGATGTCCCTATGGATTTTGTTTCCCGTTTGGGTATTCAGTTCTTTCCCCTGTTCTTCACTAATAAATGGTAGCGCAGAACGTGTTTTGTTGAATTATTTTTTCTTATGATAAGAAAATTGCTTATTCAGACATTTCCATAAGGCATTAAATATTACTTTTCAAAACAATTGAATGTCAATAGATATTTTTTCTGTTATTTTGCGACCTCCACCCTAGATTCAGAGCATTTGATGTCCCTGTGGTTGTTTCCACGTTGGGTATTCAGTTCTTTCCCCTGTTCTTCACTAATAAATGGTAGCGCAGAACGTGTTTTGTTGAATATATTTTGTTATCTGATAAGGAAAATTTGCCATTAGACATTCCATAAGGCATTAAATATTACTTTTCAAAACGATTCGAATATCAGCCAATGTTTTTTTTTGTTATTTTGTGATACTCCATAATTCAGAGCATTTAGATGTCTAATGGTTTGTTTTCCACGTTGGGTGACGGTTCTTTCCCCATTTCTTCCTCAACTAAATGGTAGTACGCAGAACGTGTTTTGTTGAATATATTTTATCTGATGGGAAAAATTTGCCATTAGACATTCCATAAGGCATTCATGTACTTTTCAAACAATTGAATGTCCAATAAATATTTTTTTTTGTTGTTGCGATACTCCCTGAATTCAAGAACATTTGATGTCCCTGTGGTTTGTTTCCACGTTGGTATGGTTCTTTTCCCCTGTTCTTCACTAATAAATGGTAGCGCAGAACGTGTTTTGTTGAATATATTTTGTTATCTGATAAGGAAAATTTGCCATTAGACATTCCATAAGGCATTAAATATTACTTTTCAAACAATTGAATGTCCAATAAATATTTTTTTCTGTTATTTTGCGATACTCCACTGAATTCGAAACATTTGATGTCCCTGTGGTTGTTTCCACGTTGGGTATTCAGTTCTTTCCCCTGTTCTTCACTAATAAATGGTAGCGCAGAACAGAGACAGAGGAGATAGTTTTGCTGAATATCTGTTATCAGATAAGCACAGCATGCGAAAATCACACACGTCAAAAGAGGACAAACTTAATTCGGCAAGAAGTGTGATGAGACTGCAGAGTAGGTTCTCTGAGAGGTGCGACTTCAAACGCTGCATGTGTGAGAGGACATCGATTTAAGGCTACGTTCTTAGGATTAATGTTTATTTTCTCTCTCTGCAACTGTGATACTGCTTTGTGCATTAGTGTTAATTTAATCATGTCGAATGAGTTTAGTTTAGTTACTCTAACTTCCTGTTTCGAAGCTATCCGAGCTTTATTTCCGATGGATCAAATAACGTAGACGACACCCGAGTTGGCACCCCCTCTCCAAACTTCAACTCCACACCAGCCAAGCCGAATTAGACTTCTTGCTATGTATTTTTGTTAATTTTAGTAATAATTTGGAATATATTACTAGTTAAAATATTTATCTGTGTCATCTTTTCAGCATCGAATAATCATGGCAAAGAGAAACCTTCACTCCAATGCCATAAAGTAGAAAGAAAGTAAGTATTGAAACTGTACGGTAGTTGTATACACATAGCAAGTTTGGAACTCACATTGTAAAGAGAAACCGACATCCAAATTCCTTGAAGTAGAATAAACATTAAAATTATAAAAATTACGATAACTCATTTTTGAGTGCTATTATTAGAGATCTTTTAATAAGACACACGCAATGCAGTTTTGCAGACCAATATTTTTTATTATAATTTCTTTTAAATCTGCTACATCGAATCTCAATATTCAAGGAACCACTTATAGGCAATTCTAAATATTAATTTATCTTGAAAAACGCAGTTGTTCCATATTTTATAAAACAAATTGCAAGGAAAAATTATTTTTTCAAGGCAGTACGTTGAACAAACTCTCATTAATGACTCAATTACTTCCTATGAATATGCAACAAAAACGTTTTGAGGCGGGGATAAAACCCATTAATTTTACAAAGTGCTGCTAAATATTCGTTAAAACTGTAAATACACGTGATATAGAGCAATGAGTTATGTTCCTTGAGCAACAAAAAAATGAGACCTGTCCGTTTGAGCAACGTTAAAAAATTTACTCTTAATATTCAACGCTTAGTTCTTTCAATTTCGATAGTGCACTTAATTACAAAAGGTTTATTAGTTTTTTCCCAAAACATGAAGGCAAAAGAAAGGCACAATTTTGTTTTACCTCGTTGTCTGGTAGTCCAAACTAGAGCATAAATTTAAACCAGTAATTTATTCAAAAATTTTAGCTATTTCAAACCGACCAACGTGCAGTGAAAGTTTTTGATATAATTATTGTCCTGAAAAATTTATAATTAACTCTCTTGAGTTTCTTTACGTGATTTGAATTTTTAATTAAAGTCGAGAGCAGTAAAATTTATCATAACTACTCCGCATTATTTGTTTTTTTTTTGTTGCCTTCTTTCTAATATAAGGAAAAACACATTAATAAATAACAGCATTTTAGCGTAAATTAAACATTAGGGTATTATAGTTTTTTTTAAATACAAAATATTATCTGCAGAAGCCTGGTTTAATTTCTCTATTTGTAGAAGGGTTTTTTAAAACTTCTTTGTAAAAATGAGAGTACTTTCGAAAAAACAATATCAAATTTTTTGTTCAAGTAAGTCATTTTAAGTCTTAATTGGTCTGGAATATTTGGTATTTAAGAATAGAACGTTGTTTAAATATTCAGCATTTTCTCATATAAAAGATAAGTACTCTTTGATTTTAATTAAGGAATGCAATGCTCTTTTTTAGCCTTTGCAATTATTAAAGGAAGTGCGTTTCGCATATGTTAAGTATTTATTGAATTATTTTTGTAAAAAACTTTATGTTTTGATAGCAACTTTTATAGTAATGGGAAAAAGACAAAAATAAAAGCAAGTGCTATTTTTATCCTTTAAAAAGTTAATTATAATAAAGAAATAAAATAATTTCTAACTATTTAAAAAATTTTATACTCTGATAATATACGATAATTTCTTTTTTTGCCCTTCAGCATACTAGAAATAAGAAAACTAATTATTTTCATTTATGAACTTCAATTATCAAGAGAAATTTTTAAGAAACTCCGGTATCGAATTTCAGACATGTGAAAATATTACTCACCTTTAAATATTTGTTTAAATCTTCAAATACTCAAAATATTAAAATAATTGCAAAAATTTAAATTACTTTAATTTTATTTAAATGCGATCGTTTGATTTCTATATATATTATTTAAATTTGAAAAACATTTCATTTCATTTATAGCCGTTCATTGAAACGATTCAGTCTCTAACATTCAAAGTCCAGAGATTGTGATTATATGAAAAATTGGTCTAACAACAGGAGAGCTGCAATTTTTTGGGGTAGTTCTTCATTCTAGGGCCATCTAAAGCAAAGCAATACAATTTATGAAGCATTTTTTTCTCAACAAATTTTAAATTCCGGGAAGATTAATACATTTTATTACATATTTTAATATTTTCAATTTGTTCTCTCCAAATGTTAAAAATAATACTCTTTCACAGCTATGTTATTTCAGAAATAAAATATTATATGTTAAATAAGTTTCCATATATGATGAGAAAAATCTGAATCTTTTCATTTTTTATTGCATATTTCTTAATATTAAAATTTGCTATTCTTGATGTTCTTTTTAGCATTTATAACACCTTATCTGGTTTGCCCGTACGTACCTGCATCGAATTATCGCCATTTTTAGCTTAATAACTAAAAAAATCATTTACAGACGTTATAATTTGATACCAAAATTACAAGAGATCCATAAACATTTCAGCTGTTCTTCAATTCTGAATTGAATTAAAATAACAACGCGCTCCCAATATAGCTGTCATCTAATTAGAAAACAAACCAGTTAAGGGATTAATGATTTTTTATTAATTTAATTATTGCTCATAAAACACTGCTCCCTCCAGGGATCTAGCAACTATGCATCAGTAATGTTGCGACAGGTTTACACACGATAAACATCACTTTTTTAAAAAAAAATCTGTCACTATGCGTTACGTATGGAAAATTATATTTAGTATTATGGAAACATTGTGCTACAAATATTCTGTTATGAAAGGTAGTGCAGAAACAAGTAAACGATTTAAATTCGGCGCCAGGCTAACATCTTGGTAAGTAGCGCGATGATATACACATGCCTCTGTAAATCAGATTAAAACCTTTAGTCATCACTCAGTTTTGGTTGGAAAAACACCAAGCTTTAGCTGCAGAAGCGTACAAGAAGAACTATACAGCAAGGAGTCTGTCATTGATTTTTTCGACCACATTTTATAGGAAATATTCCGTTTTGCAATGGAAAGGTTCAGACACTCCTAAAATATTAATTTGGGTCACACAATTCAAATCCCGAGTATGCAAAACGGTTCAAATACGACTGGGCTTGAATTGTTTGTAGATAAACGCCACTGCACAAGCTGTGTGACTTTGAGGAAACAGAGACGCAATCTCCACCATCCCACCTGCTCGGGTTGGGACCTGTTCAGTACTGTCTGGGAGTTACTAGAGTGACCAGCTATCAGAAGGTACCGCGGGGCGTGGAACAACACATTGTGATCTAACTCCTCGCTCCAGAAAATGCCCAGTCATTTGAAATTTATCACAGACTCCAACAACAGTATGAGGATCTGTGAGAATATTTCTCACAGATCCATCAATGGTGCAGCGACCGGGAGGCAAGAAGGGGGTACAGATGCCCCGGGTGCCAGTTTTAAGGGACGCCATGGAGCCAAAACTGCTTGTGTGCCGCTTTCAATGCAAAATAGGATGAGGAGGCGCAGAAATACCATACTCTTGGCGCCATTTACGCTTATTAAGCCACTGGTGACGAATGAGTTTGAAAAATTATTATTTACCGGGCGCCACTCACTCTCGCTACGCCACTGGCCGTGGTGACAAAACGTTAATGCGTTTATGTCACTTTTTAAAGTCAAATATGAGGGGGCGAAAAAAATGTCCTGCCCGGGCGTCGTTTAGACGAGCTAAGTCATTGATGATGACCGGGGGGGGGGACGAAACAAACCATATTATGACCCGGGCGCCACTTACCCTCAATACGCTACTGAGATTCATGTGTTTAGAGTGATGTAAGTGCTTCAGGAAAAGATTCCCGCTGTTAGGCATGCAGTTTACAGACAACAACGCCGTCATTCAAACTGTAAGGGAGTGCATACGCCGTCAATCAAAAGCCTGTTTGAAAAGTGCATCGGGATGCATCCAGAACGTTGGAAAAAATGTGTCCGGACGGGAGTAAGTAGAAGACTGACATGAGTGAGTAAATGTTTGGAAATAATAGTTTCTTTTAAAAAATCAGTCCCGGTCATATTTGGACCACCTTGCACATTGTTGACATGAAGTCACCATGTCCACTTCGAACTCTGAAAACACAGGAAAATGTACGCAGAGTGGCACAAGCCTTTCAACGCAGTCCTAATCATTCTACTCAACTTATTGAAGTTATCTTCAAAAAGTAAGTGGAGAACGAAATGCTTCGCCATGTTGTTTAACAAGAGTTTACCTAGTTATTATTTAGTTTTCAATTAAAGTGTTCAATTTTACGTTATTGATCGTGTAATTGTTTCTGCTCAGCCTGTGATTGTATTTCTAACCCATACAAGACGAAATGCAAAGCCGATGAGGTGGAAAATTAAAACTCTGTTACTATAAGGATAAACGCAAAGCTACAATTGAAAACAACATTAACGTCTTAATTTTCGTAAAACCTAACAAAAAAACTCAAAATATTTCTGTCAAGATAAGCCGTTCTGGAATAATTCTTCCGTTCTTAGAATCCCTAATTTCATGAAACAACCTAATGTAATTTCAATTCAAGATTGCCATCGTTACAGGTATACCAACCGGGGAGAGGTAGTGTGCATGGTGCCCACGGGTGCCACGAAGAAAATACATTAGTAAGTGTATTTTACTTTTTAAGGCCAAATACGAAGAACGTTCCAAAAGTAAGTTTCGTCATGGTTTTTCACAAGGAAGCTTTTTTACAATCCGAAACATACAATGGCATAACAAAATACAAAAGTTTGGTTATTTTTGCACATATTCGCCACATCTAGAAATCAATTTCAAGAAACCATCCTGATAAAAATCGGTACCCAGAGAGCGAAGAAAGTTCTTCAAAGGCCGCCGCACCTCTTCATTGCTTCGTAAGTGACCTCCCGATAGTGCAACAAACAACAAAATTGTAGATTTCTACCAAATTTTGGGCGAAATTAATCATGGGGAACTCTATTTGTCCACCCATACGCGCGTGAACACGATAATTCAAATAGATGAATTTCAGTAAATGATATTTACACCAAAACTGTAAATATGCGTCTAATTTTGAACTAAATAAAATAAAGAGCAAATTATCAGGGTTTTTTTTTGTTTATTTGTCTATGTGTATGTGAACAAAACGCACAACAGCCAGAAGTCAGATAATTAAAATTTGGCATTTGGTCTCGATACGAAATTTAAATATCTATTTCAAATATTAAACCCAACCGTCATGCCACCAACCTCCACGTAACTGTTCCGGCCCTCAGACAAAAGAAGTGAAGTGAAGAGTGGAAGAAACAGCTGCGCGGGAGACGAGGTGGTAGGCGCCATTAAATTGGTTTCTGTAGGCGATCCAGGGTGGACTCAAGAGATACAATCTTAGTGATTATGAAATATAAGTAATTTTGAACGTGAATCGCAATTGTATATATGTATATAGTTCCTATTTCAATAGTACATTGTTTCTTTTAATAAATTAGTATGAAAAACAAGTGAATTATTGAAGTCTGGAGTACACAGCATGATGCATCCAAAGAAACGAGATCCAAATTCCATTCTCGATTCTCTTTACTACACCACGAAGCTAAAGATAAAACACGCCGTACTATGTAATTATACGAGAAGAGAGAAGAACACTCCCGCTGGGTTTACTCGAAACTAAATTTTTCAATCAAAAATTTAAGATTCTAAGATACTGGATTTACGACAGTCCTAAAAGCATAAAAAGAGAACTAACTACAAGTGAAAATCCGAACTGAGATTCCAATCCTTCACAAATGCATCGGAAGATAAACTCATTCCTTCATCAGAACGGCTCTGAGTTATTACAGAACAAGCTCAACAAAACAAATCTGAAACTGCAGACTTGTAATTTCGGAAGAAACATATCCCACTCAATTTCTATCCAGCTTTTCTTATCCGATTCTCGAAAACTAACTGAAACTAAAAGAGAAAGAATAACAATTCCAAAGAAGATCAAGAAAATCGAAATGAGAGAGAACATGCCTCCCACTTCACCTGTCTTTGGAGATATTGACTTTTATCCACCATTTTCAATCCAATCATGAGCCTATCCTTTACACTTGATAACTCTGGGAAGTATTTAAATTGCAATCGGAGTTTAATTCCGACGTTTTATTCGAGCTTCTCGCTATCCCCACCGCCTATTATCGTCTGCACCTTTATGACTAGGGATGCAGAGGGGCCTGACAAAGCGTCGCCATTCAATTTCCGGGAGGACGAAGATAAACGAATTCTTTAATCTCGGACATCGACATTTTCAACGCTTTAAAGGAGCTATTTTTAGAGACTACTTGTGCTGGTGTTGTTGGACTGGGAGGAGAGTGTAGCTCAGAGATTTTCTGGTTGCGAAGAATACGTTTTAACGTTCTACAGTCTGAGAACTAAATCATAGTATAAATTGAGGCAATTAACACACATGTGACACCCCTCAACTTTCTAGATTCCACAATAGTATGTTTTGTAGAATACGTACTTTCAATAATAGCACGTTTTGAGCATAGCTTTCGTCGTTTAATAAAAAGAATCACCAATCCATTTTTTTTACCTTTTCCTTTAACACGTTCACGCCGGTGCTTACCACCCGTGGCTCGCACTTGAATGTTTCATCAAGCGGTGCGTGCCACCAACATTTTAGTTCATTTAGTAACTAGAAAAAATTTCCATATTGTTGAAGATTAAAATAATGGAAATTTAACCCTCTAAGCGTTTTGCTCGCATTTTTCCGTTTCTGATATTGAGTTCAAAAGCAGTTAATTCATGTTTATATGTATAATTTCTGAAACTACTATGGGTAGAATATTCTTAAGTTTAAAGAGCCTTGATTAAACGCAATAAAGATTCAATTATTAACTTAAAAAGCAAATTTTTTTAAGACTTTTAAAGCAAGTAAATCAAAATAGCTAACCGCTCAGAAAGTTAAAATAATAAATAATAATTTAAATAATTAAGAAATGAAAAAATAGTTATTTTATTTCAACTTAATATTATAAACATAACTTATATAATAAATTCGAAAATATGGACATAACAATTCAATATTATAAACATCATTATTTTATTCTCATTTCTGTTATTATTTTATTATTCTTATTTCTATTATTATTTTATTATTCTTATTTCTATTATTTTATTATTCTTATTTCTATTATTATTTTATTATTTATTTCGAAGTGCTGGCAAAAAAATGATAGCCAATAAAATTAAAGAGCAGCAATGGTTATCATTGCGGTAAAATTTCATTCTCCACTTTAGTTCGGGGCCGCCCGAAGCAAAGCACTCTTAAAGTAGCCGTCCATGGGAGAGAAACATGAATTGCAGCGCCCGGCGTGAACGTGTTAAATCCGTTCGGTCCAAAATTTGATACAGATATATTATTTTAATGTCAAGACCACACCCTAGATTTCGTTTATTTAGCTCATTATATTTTGAGTTTTTGTGTTCACATTACATGGATAGACATACAGGCAGGCTGTCTATCTTTTGACTCTTTTAGTCCAAAATACATACATCACATAGTGAAATTCATCCTTCTATCATGTTGCGTGTTTGAGTTACCGTTTCACATTCTAATAAGAATTTGATTTCACACAGATTATCGACTTGTCGTTTTCTTGGAAATTTATTGACCATAAGATGCCTATGGTTTAAAAAAATCTAACATAGATTAGAATAATTTATACATATTTAGAAGAATGAGCATTTAATATATAAGGTTTTGAGATATTTTTAAAAAGGATTACAGTCGTTTAAGTCCGTTAATCGTTTATTTGAAGTCTTCATATATTCTTTAAAGTGATGGAAGATTATCTTAAGAACTTATGAAGAATTTTAACTAAACCCAAGCCGTGATCATTGTTCAGATATTACGCGCAAATCGCTGTGGTTGAAGGAGAAGTGTCCAAATCAGAAAGAGGGTATCAGAACCTCGACCACAGATTTTATGCTCTCGAAACGGAGGAATCTCCGGATTTTTGTTAAATCAGCAACTTTATGAGGTTCGCGATGTTAACGGGTAGGGAAGTTTGATCTCGAGACAATGACAGGTATATTATATTCTTAAAGGCACGAGGAAAACTAGAACTTCGCGCGAGTCATAAGTTAAAGTAGAAGCGTTTTAGTCGAAGTAGAAATGGTCTGATTTTTAAAAATTAAGCGATGTTATAAAGAATTTATTTTAAAGCAGTGGATAAATTGAATTCTTCATAGAAAATATATTTTATAGAAAATGATAGTTTATAAAAAAAATGAATAGTTTATAGAAAATGTGTCGGTGTTTTATATCATGTGATAAAATAAGTTCCTCTGTAAAGCCCACAAATACTGTTTAATAGTGTCATTTTCATTGTATCTCGTTAGGGGATGCTGAGCACTGTAGGTGTGAAGGAGCAGTGGTCTTAGCTATTGATAAGATTATATGTGTCTCCTAAGTCTCATATATTCATATTACGATTGAAAATAAAGTTATGTATAAAACATCTTTGCCTGGACAAATACGCCTTATGCCAAATAATTTGGATAAGCATTAAACATTGGCTATATTTGTCACAAATAAAACTGGATATCCTTTTCCTCTGTCGCATAACATAAGGTCAAAAATGATACCTTGTATGCGTTAGGGAACTATGAGTTTTTATTTGGCATACATAATCTTTTCAAAATATTCAATATTGTGTGCCTTTTCCACAGGCGTTTTTTCGGTGGATTTTTTTTTCTTCATTATGATGTTTTCCGAAGATAACTTCTGAAACTATTAATCATAGAACGATTTTTGTGCCATCTTAAAAATCCAAATAATAATACTAAATAAACAAAAATAATAAATAAGTAAATAAATAACAGTAATAACAAATAATTAATTTGAATCGATATTGTCAATTAAACCGAACTGCTCTTACTTCTGTCTCAATATTTAAAAAATATTTTAAATATAAGCCACAATAACTTGCATACAAATATATGCATTTAATGTTTTCATTGAGCTGAGTTTCAAGTTAATAATAATAATAATTAAAATGTATATTATATTGAGCATGGGAAAAAAGCGTTGTATAGCAGTTAGAATGTTTAAATTAAGAAAAAAATGCAAATAAACTATTACAATAATATTCAGACATACATGATATTCCTTAAGTCAAATACAGAATCCTTTCAGTTTACATAAAATTGTAAACCTACGGCGTGAATATTTCATAAAAAAATCGAACTGTTATGATGTAAATATGTCCAAATTAAACGAATAAACAGTTAAGAGTATCAATTGATGGTAAATATCTGATAATGTTTAGAGCCTGTTTTATAGTAACTAGTAGTTCATAACAGGATACGGATAAATACATTATTCGAATGTCAAAAACATCTCAATACAAATATAACAAATCAAGTTTTACAAAAATAAATTGATAAATTCACTGTACAAGAATAAAAAATCAGTCAGCTAAAGCATTTAAATTGTGCATGAAATCAATGTAATCAACATCAGAAACAGTTCACTTAACCCAGTCTTAAAGCTCTGACTTAATATAAAAAATCTGGAGAGAAATTACTAATTAAGAACAAAATGGGAAGTTTGTCCCTAATAAAATGTATGTACATGAACCAATTTCAAACTTCGTTACCATGATCATACATATGCAAATACATGTCCAATTTCAGGCAAGGTTTGATGTTAACCATTGGATATTAGAAACAAACCATCAACCTTTAAAATATCCGTTTGAAGCCAGTGCATTTGCATAATAAAGCTTTTAATTTCGAGTTTCCCTCAAAGGTAACTTTTGGATCTTAGTTCGTGTGCGTTGAATTTTGGGGTCACATGGGGTAAGCTCTTAATTGCATTTGCATCTTTTAACCATCAGCATCGTCCACAAATGCCAGTGTGACGTTTGTCCAATGACTGATGGCGAAAAGTCCCGATTCTTCTTCGGTGTTGTTCGGCTTACGTCGGAGTTAATGAATTCCGAGCATTATCACATTCAGTCGTACTCGGCAAGACAATGCTGGTTAAGAGAGTTTGGAGGAGGAGACTGTGTAAATTGAAATCGAGTAAACACTCACAGTCACGCTTGTTGACAAAAATTTTACACCTTTGTTCGAGAAGTAGTGTAAGTAAAGAAATGTTGGATTGTTGCACATTTGCTTTTTTCTTGTACTTACTATTTATCCCTTGTATTTAATGCTAATTGTTTTTAACTGTAATGTATAAAATTATGTTGCGGAATAGAGCGGACTAACGTGAATTAGTTTTGTTATATGAAAATTTAAATTTTTAGATCTGCGATACAATCTAAAGCTTTTCTGTATCTCTTAAGTATCAACCTACAAATTTGCGTTGCTAAGCAATTAAAACAGGTAAAAAAAGAAAGAAAAAATTATTCTTTGGGATAATATTCGCTCATAACCTACTGCTATACAATTTGTACTGTAAATATTTAAGCTATTCAAAATTTAAATCTATGTTAAGTTTTTCTCAAGCTCTCACCTATCTACTTTTAAACCGTGACATTTGCGTGAACGTACCCTCATGATTGATCGTTGAAACCACTTCAGCGAATTAATCCTGGGTCCGACTCTGCTCTGATCGAAGTTTTGTTCGGTTATAAAAGTCTTGTTTCGTTTGGGACGAACTTCGTAATTTTGAACCGCGTTAACATGGTAAGGACTTTCTAAAACATATGTCAAGATGGTACAAGAAAGACTTTCGCCTCAACTTCTTGTGTTTTCTTATGATTTCCTACCTAGTTTTTGTGTGTGCTTGTGTGATTTAGAAGTCCCTTAGTTTTAAAAACGATTCTTAGTTTTTAATTCATAAAACTATTTCTATTTAAACTCTAGTGTAAGAGTAACTGCCACTTTAACTGTAAAATGTTCGGATTCAACCGGCTGTAGAGTTTGGTACTTTCCCCTTTTCCAAACTACTATAAAAATTCGCCGCGATGTGGTAACGTCCCTTTTTACCATATAATTCCTTTCCGTTAACACGCTGCTTTGCGCATAAGTTCATTCATGGCCTTGGAATGGACTTGTTGCGAGGGAAATAATGATACCTGCTTATGAGCAGATATGCTGATAATAATTATTAATAGACGCAAGGAGTAATGTGTAACACATGAGAATCAGTAAGTGGGAGGTTTTCATGACCCTGCCCAGAAAGATAAAAGGCAGTTCGAAGGGCAATCGAAAGAAGAACGTTGAAAACCCGTTTTCGACCGAAAATCACAAATATTTTTTAATGTCTTATCTGAAAGCCTATTCTTTTAAGTTTTCAAAACAGTTTTTATTTTATATTTATGATGATCAGAAGTGAAATTCTACATTTTAGTAGAATTTAACAGCTGAAAATGGTATGATAAACAATACGATAAAGGAGAATTCTTTTATTGTTTTTACTCAAGATATTTAAATTTTATTGTTTATCTTAGTTTTGTACTATTTTTCATATACCAGATACTATGTTGAAAGATTTTCAGTGTTAATTTTTTTTTATTTTTTGTGATATTGTTGCAATTTTATGCAATTTTGATTCATTGCACTATCTTGATTCTCCATTACTGCTGTAATTTTTGAAAATAAACGTAGGAAAAGCACATAAATTGTACTTATGACCAATATTAATCACTATAAGTATCTCCAAATCACAAAATATGCATACTCAAGTCACTTGATTGAATAAAATATCCAAATCTCTCGTCGGTGGCTGAATTGTACGTAACGATATTGACTGTCAGACTGTAGAAATCGACGAAGAAAAAATTCCCAACATTGAAATTTTTTTAAATTGAACTAATCTGGCAAAAAAGAAGGACTAGCCTACAGAAATGGGGAGTATTGAAGAAAAATTCTTTTTTCTTCCCATTTTAAACTAAAAACATAAACTTTAAACTCATTTTTCTCGAAATGTGATTTTTTTTCAAAATTTTCATTTTTCAAACACGATAACTAAAATTCAATTCAAAATATCCACCTGGAATTTAGCATACATTTTATTTACGATATTGTCTAGGTAGTGAACCAAAATATAAGTGCAATGATTATCCGTACAAAAATTATGTAGCTTTTCAGATTTGAAGAAAGACCAAAATTCTGAAAAAATTTATGATTTCACACCAAAACTCTTATAATTTGCATGTTTTTTGACATGCTGCAAAACTTTTGCTTCAAGAACTAGTCAGTAGTTAAATGGTTATATATACTAATAGATTTATCATTCTGGCCATTTGTTTTAGACTGAGCGTGATTGAAAAAAGGCCAAATTTAGTGCAAAAAAGTCAAAATTTTTAAAAATATTTAATTCATATAAATTTTTTTGTATAATTTATCAAATTTTAACATCAATGCCATGTAAAAATATAAAAATATTGCTTCAAATACAATTATTTAAAAAAAGGCCTCCGAAAGTAGTCGGATACCTTAAAAAAAAAAACAAGAGACAGACCGTTTCTGAGGACGGCAAGCAGTCGTTTTTACCTGAATGCCAGAAAGCAGGGACAGGCTATCAGAAACAGTACTTAGTATATGTCGTAGTAAAACTTGAATGTAATGAGTTCTTAGCGCTGCAGAAAGAAAGATACGAACTGTTAAATTAAAAAAAATCAATAGACGAATCTCTCCTATTATTGTTTATATGCATATAGCTAGGAAATAAAAGAATTTGTGCCGTAAAGCTTCTGTTGTTTTTCATCGCAAAAGGAACCACTACAAAAACAATCAACAATGCATATGACCTAAATGGGTTAGATCGATATCTAATTAAAACATCTCTCTTAATCTTCCTACGGCGCATAAATTTGAACTCAGCAAATTTAAGTTATTCTGCTAGTTGAACCATCACGACTTTTCTTCATTCTGCAAAGTTATCCCCTTTCCTTCTCTCTTTAAAAAAATTTTAAAAAATAACAGTTTTTCTTGTCGCGTGTCGGCGAAGTTCAATCAATCCCTTTAGGTTTTTACCTTTTAAAAAACAGCACCAAAATAAAATAAACAAAAAATCGAAAAGTCTGGATCGTTTATATGTCTCTCTCACTTTATTATGTCCTGAAGTTGACAAGCCAAAGCTGCGACAAAGAAATATTCGAAAATTTCCATTTCCCTCCCTCCCACCCGCTTCCCTCCTATACACTTACATCGTTTATCAATTTCAAAAACTCTACAACATATTGTCCGTGGGGTATACGGGGGTGGCAGGACCTGGAACTCGTGCCGAAATTGGAAACTTCGTTGGAAAATGTTCGCGAAAATTGCTCCGGTGGAATTCGCGCTAAATTCCTCCAATACTTGCTAAGGGAAGCAAATAAAAATGAATAAATGATATATCTATATCCAACTCTGGCAAAGCCAGCTCTCAAACTCAACCAATGGAGCACCCCCTAACATCCGTTGCCGCGCTAAAACTCAAAGGCAGAATGATTTTCGGTACTTTTATTTTTATATGGTGCCGTAAAACCCGCTTTACGATTCCTTCTGATCCTGTAACAAGAGGATATGGAGAGAGTTGGTGAATTTTTTTTTCTCCTTTCAGTTCTGTCTCTCTGTCGTAATGTACAGAAGAGAATGAAAAAGAAAAATTGCAGTAAAAAGTGCTCCTCTAAGGATGTTATTGTGACTTAAGTTTCAATTACATGTTGTACTGACTTAGTTATACTTTATAATGGGTATTAAAGATGTCGCCTTTTATTGTAAAGCTATTCAGACGTCTGAGATGTTCAGAGGGAGGTCTTGGGTCTTTTTTTCTTTAAATTTTTCTTTCCATATAAATCGAGGTGTTTTCACCGCGTTACAAAAGGGGAGCGATGAAATGAAAATGTCTTTAAATTATTTTCTTTCTGCTTAGAGGTAAGTTATAACACAAATAGCGTGATAAAAAGTTTTGTTAAAAGCATGTTAAGTTGTTTGATGAAAAACTTTAGTGCTAAAAGAAAAATAAAGTTGAGATTCACTACTATATTTAATTTCAAAATGTAAGGAATTTTCTACTTATTTTCTCCTTACTTGAAGAATCCATTTCACAGCTCTGGAGAGCAAAATAAAAGATAAGAAGAAAGTAAAAATCTCGTTGTCATGCATTTCAGATTAAAGGGAAACGAAGGCATACCCAGAAGAAATAAATAACACCAAATGGAGATTTGCCTTCGTCTCTCTCGTATACTTCCACAATATAGAGCAGAGGTTCCCAACCTGTAGTACGCGTAGAACCAGTTGGGGTACACGAAGGACCAGTTGGGGGTACGCGAAATCAAAGTTGGTAATGGCGGACACAAGAAGACATAAGGGATTAAAATTATTAACTTATAAAACTATAAAAAAATAAGGGACAGAATTTTGTTTTCTCGTGTAAAAAGATAAAGGGAAAGTTGTGCAAGTCCTCGACCTACTCTCAAAATAAGAGAAAAAGAAAACAAAAGGAAGTGTAATTTTTAGCTACGCTTATAAGGTAATGCGAAATTATTACAATACTGATTTCACCTGTTTTGACGTTGAATTAATACTATTGTAAAAATGGAATAAAGCGTAAAATCAAAAATAAGTCCCGCAAATGTTATAAATTCCAGTCATTTGATTGAAGCTCACCTAGACCCTTAACATTGATAAAAACTTCTTTGTATAGATGATGGTTGGAAGGGGGTATGACAGTAGGCGAAATAAAAAGACTAATAGAGGGGTACGCGAGGGTAAAAATTTGGGAATTCTTGATATAGAGCGTTTTGTGCCTAGCTTCGTCGCAAAATGAAAAGAATCGATGTGTAATCTGGAACTTTTCCCGTCAACCGATTAGGTGCAAAATTTAACACAGATCTACAGTTTTGGTGACTAGACTGTCTACCATATTTCACTTGATTAGCTTGTTGCATTGTTGTGTTATAGAGTTCACACAGGAAGACCGACAGACAATCAACCCGTTGACGAATTGGGTCCTAAACCTGAGACAAAAAAACCTACAATTATTTTAAATATGTTTTTTTTATTTTTATTATTTTCCAATTTATTCCATAATGCATTATTACAATTAGTCTGGGATCTTATAATGAATTTTCCTCATATTCACTGCCAGATGACGCCACTAATATTGAATCAAATCTGAATGAAAGTTGGCGTGTAATTTATAATTTGGTAATATATATATATATATATATATATATATATATTGTCATCCGGACCAGACAACTGCACAGAATTTCAAAATTCTAGCACTACAGGAAGTGAATGGAAAATGGATTACAAAATCCCATCTTTACAAACATGAAATTAGTCAAATTAAATAAAAGCATGTAATTAATTTGTGTAGTCTTCAGACACACATTAAGAGTCATTTTGAAACTTCTCTCCAGAATAGTCATTTATTACATATCGTAATTGTAAAGCAAGAAATAATTTTCAATCCCAGTATCTGAAAATACCATCAGATACTCTGAAACAAAGCATCAGTGCTTTTGTCCTATAATAAATATTTTATCTCCTGCATTACTTTATCTTACGAAAACAGCATTTTGAAACAGCACAATGCACATAGTCATCGGTCTCAGTAATTTCAATTCGACTCACTATTTTATGGCACGAATTTACCTCACAAAACAACTTAAAATAAAGGAAACATTAGATAACACGGAGATAACTGCAAGACATTTCTCTCTATTCCATTGTATGGAGAATAATTTCGTTCAGATGGAATAATTATCTCATTACTATTCCGAGGTTACTTCGAATTTGTAAGGAATAAATAGGGTGTTAGAGGGTACTGAATAGAATTATTATTTCATAGATCCTGCTGGTAAAAGCAGGAATGTCGTAAGTCGTATAAGTCTATATGTTTGTATAACAGCGATTAATTAATTGGGTTTGTTGAGTTTACGGTGTAAGATATATTTTTGACTGCTCTCAGCCAAACGCATTGTTTTGAGCATTCTTAAATATAAGAATTTAATGCCTTGTAAATATGTAACAAGCAAAATCTGAAAAGCTACTGAAAAGTCACATTCAAAATGAAGCATATTAATTGAGATTAAAATTAATTACAATTGAGAACATCATGTGATGAAATGTACTTTAACGATCAGCGAATCCACTTGAACAAGACTTTTTAAAAATATGGATCTTGAAATGCTAAATCTCAATAGCATGTTTTTTCAGGTGATGTAATATTTATAACTAAAAACAAATGCATGGGTGTTTCATCACCTGTGATCTTTTGGCGAATAATACAGTGTATGAGTGACATTAATGTCGACATTGTGTCGATTGTTTAAAGAACTTGCAGTTGTGATGAAAATTCAGAAGGCTTTTTATTGACGTCTTCAAATCATTTTTGAAATTTTTAGATGAAAGGTGACGAACAAGATGACTGGTTAGATTAGATGCTTTCGTTCCATCCCTAGGAAACTGCAGCGCATAAAAAAGTGCGTGTTATCTGGCAAGTATCCATTTAGTATCTATCATAGAAAGAGAGAATTAAAATCCGCATTCCAACTTTAATACTTTCGAAACGGGGAAACCCAATAAAAATAGTTTATTCAGCAATTTTTTTGTAGCTGCCGATGCTTGATGCCACGGAAGTTTGATCTGAGACAGGGGAAGTTTAATTAGATTTCGAGAAGAGTGCGAAAAATTAAAAGTTCGTGCGACTCATAAGTTACATTAGAAGTTATTTTATCTTTGAATTAAAGTAGGAATGACTTTAGGTTTGTAATGAAGCAGCGTCAGAAGGAATTATCGCATACATATAAAAATTGGCATAAATAAACTCCAGGGCACCATGTGCCAATATGAGTTATGGTGAACAATAAGTTTAGGTCTCAAGATGATCTCCATGATCCATCTTAGAATTTTAAAACTCCATAATGTGTAATTTAATTTTAATGCATTCCATAAGGGGTAGGATAATTTTAACTAACATAAAGTGTAATCAGAATTGAGCGATGACACTCAAATGAGATCGGTTTCTGGAAATCATGTGACATTTGTTCCTGTCATCACCAGATGGCGCAGCTACTCTCATGCTGTAACGCTACTCGATGTCACTGAGGGCCAGAGGTCAGTCAGATGGAGATAGGCAAGCTCTCGAGTAGGAGAGGTCCTTTGTTTTCAGCTCCCGCGAAGGGGAGGTTTAACAATTGTCCAGCACCTGTCCGCACGTAGGTGGTCAATCACAGCATGTACGCAGCAGTACGAGTGCCCTTATATAGACTCACGGATATTGGATACTATTTCTGTTCATATTGTTGCACTAAATCTTACTGTGGGTGTATGGTGTAAACAGTCCAACCCGCAGGATAATGGAGAATGAAGGTTTATTTACAAATATGCCGGAAAACACGTAACACAGGTACAGGAAACAATAGTGCTTGCACAGATTACCAATGTAAATAGACAACAATTCACAGGTAATGACAGTTCAGTCAGCAAATAACTAGTAACGACAATAGCAGCTCAGCTCACCAGCTGATTAGCTCACACAGCGGATAGAACTCCGAAGACGTTCGCGCTTCAAAGAGAAGTGACCAGTCGTTCGAAAGACGCTGTTGTGGTCCAAACGCGGTCTTATATACTCTCCCCGTTAGGCCGTGACGTCACATAGAATTTTCATGAAAATCCTAGATCTCGGCCTCTAATAGAAATATCGAGAAAAGGGTTGCATTTTCGAGAATAATCTATTTGTCGCCAAGTCGCCAAGTTTGTCGCCAAGGTCATGCGTGCGACGAGAGTAGCTGAAGTCACTCCATGCTTCACCTTGTAAAACCCTCTTCCCAACCATAAGACCTGCATTGCTGGGAAGCGACTTTCCATGCCTGTAACAATATAGTTAAACTATCACCTGTAAATATACCTTTATCGTCTTTATATGCCAGCATAGTGCAAATAAATGGATATGTTACTTCAAGTGGGGTGAATGGTATTATTTCAAACCCATCACACCCTCCGTCATCATCTCTTAAGCAGTATCGAAAGTAATGAAGAATAACCATTATTCACATCTCTGCACTTTTTGTTTCAGAAATATATCTAAATACATTCGGTTAAATGGGATTTCTAATATTAAAAAATGTTCTAAAAAACCTTTTATTTTTATAAACTGTTTTCTACTAACTCTACTACTCTTAATGTGCAGTACATTAAATTTCCAAATTAAATCAAATATAAATAAAAGGGAGTCTCCACTTCCCCCAAGCGTCTTGTTGGCATGCAATCCGATGCGCCACTGTCTTGAAGACGTTATAGAAATTTGAAGAAGAGACAGAATATAAGAAAGAGAATAACATTATGTTAACACTGAATTAAAAAGTCTCATATTCAAATGAATGAACATTTTTTCTGGATTTACGCTACTTGAACTTTTTCAGATCGGTACTCCATCAAAAACATTTTCGCTATCAAATTTTATGATGGAAATTTATGATAAGTGATAAAAAAAAGTCGTTTTATGCAATGGGATAATTTTAAATAAACATTAAAATCTATCCCATTGCATAAAATGATTTTTTTTTTAATTTTTTGATTTCATCATAAAATTTCCATCCGAATATTTGAGCAGCGAATAAGTATCTTAAAACGTGTAAGTAGGCTAAATCTAGAAAAAAATTTCATTCATTTCAACATGTCAGAACTTATGTCATGAAGAAATACAAATAAATTTTATAAGAAGTGGTTTCCCAACAATTCTTTTAAAGCAATAATATTCTATAATAAGTGTAATGTTCTATATAAGCGATAAGTCCAAGAATGTTAAGATTTGATCATTGTAGTAATGTGTGCTTAGAGTTTAATTAAACTAGAATAGCAAACAGCGGGAGTAGTCTCCCCTAAACTTTCTCGTATACTACCCCAAAAAGGTGCTGTTTCCCCTCCTCCCGCGTGGATAAAAAAATTCGAACCTAGTGTAACCCAAAATTCATTGACTATCAGAAGTTTTTCATTGTAGATTATAGTGATTGTAAAATATTTAGGTAAAGAATCAAATTCAAAGAGATGCGTACCAATTAAAACGCATCTATCACACATTGCTAGGTTCCCCTCTTGCCGGCTCAAGGACAAAGTGACGTAATTCGCTCAATAGCTTCCGTGTGCACAGAAATTGCTACGAGTTCGCATGCGCATGGAGAATCGGATTAGAGAAATTAATTATGCAATTTGAACGCCTTTTTTTAAACCGATTGACACAAAAAATGGACATAAATCTACAATTAAGATAAGAAGGCCACATACCAAATTTCATTTATTTAAGTAATTTTGTTAAGAAGTTATTGTGATTAAAATATGCGATTATAAAAACCGACAGACAATCGACCCTTCGACGGATTTTGTCCAAAATTTGATAAAAATCTATAAATTATGTGTAAAGATCACACACCAAATTTCATCCATGTATCTATAATAGTTTTCGAGTTACCGTGTTCACAGACAGACATAATTTCCAAATTGTGTTTTTCGGTCTCAGGGAGGTCTAAAATGTAAAGATTCGTCAAAATCTCGAGTTTGAATTTTTTGAAGATTACAATACTTTATTTTTGTATACTTCGTATAGGAGAAAGTAAAAAGGGCAGAGTTAAAAGGTATTTTTAAGCATGAACAACATTCTGACCTAACAAAAATTTTTTAATGAATTTCCATACAAAACATATAGCCTCATAGCTGACACTTACAACTTATTTAATGTTCTACATTTTCATCAATCTCTGTTCTTTATGTCTGACTCAACCTGACATCAATACCAACTGCAGAAGAAATCAGACAAACAGCACAAGTTTTGATGACTCAATAAAAGACATATCGCATTCTTATATAATTCATTATCATACATCTTCATCAAAGACGAGCCAGAGAAAAACATCTGTCAGTTTTCTTTACCAAAAGTGCGCCAGAATATTGAATAACAACATATGTGGAAAGAAACAACCAGTCAATACGTAAACTCAATGGGACAGCAGCATTCACTGCCACCAAATCCAAACCTCACACGTCCATTAGTTCACAGTACTTCCATTAGAGCATGTCTACAAGCTCATACAGAGGAAATTAGCTCTACTACTGTCACACATATGGAGAATGTAGGAGTATAAAAAAAACGTCGTATCTGACACCTGCACTTTTCCCCTGAAACTGATCGCCCCCCAGGGTGTTGCAGAAATGCGGTACAGTGCCAAATAACGCAGCAAGGTATCCGTTACCCAAGGTTCTATTGTGCTTATAGCGCACACTCACCAAGCGACGACAATAGTGAAAAGGATGGAGAAGGTTTGAAGTGACCTTCCCCCGACCATTCATGTATTATGTATGGATTTATGTTTTTTCATGAAATACACACGATATGGATTGGTAGTGCATCTGAACACATAGGGAATTTATATATAGAAGTATATTGTTTGGCTGAGAGGATTGTTAAAGGATACTGTGTATAATGTTAAGCAAACATGAGTACATTGCAGCATATGGTGATGTCCCATCGAGTTTGACACTTTTATTGAGCAGGTTTTAGAGTATTGTTACCAATTTTTATTCTGAAAGAGATTTTAATGCTTTTTTTTCTGTACAAATGTTACACTGAGATATTATAGTTTTGGAGAAAAAGTGCCCTAGAAATAATGGCCGTTCATAAGATAACCTTTCTTTAAAGAAAAATGAAACAATTTATACTACTGATTCTCTTATTTTAAATCAATTAAGCTGGTTATTTAAATAAAATACCCATTTAATGAAGGTCATAAAAATTTTCGACCCCTCCCAATAATAAAAACAAAATAAATCACAATACTATTTCACTAGCTAAACGTTTCCTACATCCCTTAATGAGGAAAAATTAACGAAACGAATAAAACGCATAAATGGTAAATCAAAAATAAAGAAATCTTCAAAAATTATATTTTTATAAAATGTCAATTTTACGAAATTATTTGGATATTTTAATAAAAGGAATTCAATCCAAGTGCTTTAATAATTATATTTAATTACTGAATTTGGATAATTGTACAGAAGAAACGGCTGTTGGATGTCAGCCGTAACTCAAAATTGTAGGATTCTATTTTGTGGTCGAAAAACTATTTTACTATTGCTGAAGAAGTCCTGTCCTACCCATATAACATAACGTGAAATAGCGCACAAGGGGAAAAAACCGTCAGCCAATTTATAATGGCGAAAAGCGTTCAATCTTCAAAACAAACAACGAATTTTACATTAGTATCGTGGACATTGTTGTCCCATTTAATTTTATAATGTGTATCCTAACTAAAACAAAAAGGAAATGTTAAAAGTTTCTTTTAAATATTAAAATTACTGAAGAAATGTAAGGTATATTTTAAAATACAACAATTTAAAAAAAATAATTTAAAAGCATTTTTGCATAAAAGTTTGGAATCAAAAATGTCTG
This sequence comes from Araneus ventricosus, assembly GCA_013235015.1. Taxonomy (NCBI): domain Eukaryota; kingdom Metazoa; phylum Arthropoda; class Arachnida; order Araneae; family Araneidae; genus Araneus; species Araneus ventricosus. Next base: position 58,793 of record BGPR01004239.1, on the reverse strand, counting down.
TACAAAAGAAACGTTCATATATTCCAGAGCAAAATATTTTCTCTAACATTTTGGAGTTATTTTTAAAGATATTTAACTTTCTTAGCAAACTTACCCATAGTTCTTCAATAAGAATAAGAATTCTTCCGAAACAGAAATTCATTAGTTAAAATTAATTCTCTTTCATTCAAACATATTAAAATTTCCTCTTAATTCAATTATATTCCATTCAAACAATTTCAATCAAATGTTTCCAATTTCAGGATAAAAGATTGGAAATCCAAATTATACTTTTAAATCTAGACGTTTATCATTTTAATCACTTTAACATTTGAAATGTATTCGAATGTTTTAAAATAATTCTTACTTTATAAGAAAATTAATATTTTAATAACAATAAATTATTCAGCAATCTTACTTGTATATTTTTGAAACTCGTAGCAGTAATGAGAATTTGATGATTTGTGATATAAATTTTTTCAAATCAACAAACGAACTTTGACGGAAAATGACTCAAATAATAACTAATTTTCCGGTCTCATAAATTTTAGATATGTTTTAAAACATATTTCAAAGTTCCAAAAAAAACTTTAGATTTTTCATAACGTCATCTTAAATATTTATTATAATTATTTTATTCCAAGAAAATGAGATCTAACTTAATATCAAAAATCCTTGTAATTATTTTAAATTCGTCTTTAAAAAATATCGTCTGCTATAATTAATTCTCGTTTCTAAGCTTAAATAATGAATTTTGAAAATCGCAGAAGATATTTAAGTATTGTATTTAGATGTAAACAAAGCAAAAAAGAATTATTTCGAATTTCAAAAGAACTCTAAGTATTGAATTATCAAATAAACTTGTGCATCTTTTAGGTCTCTGAATACATAAATTAAATACAAACATTATTTCTCCAGGGAATCTTTTATGTCTCTGAATACATAAATAAATTAAATACAAACATTATTTCTCCAGGGAACAAAGAGATATTATATTTGTTCCCGAATGATGTAGCTGAATGTTTAAATCTCAAAGTCATACATAATATGAATTTATTTTTATTATTAAATATGAATTTATCTTAGATTTATTTATACATTTCACAAATAAATCTTTTAAATGTAATAAAAATGCTTATTAATTTAATGTTCTCTAAAGGTGCTTCTTTTGAGGATTTTATCAAATTATGAAGAATGGAATGCAATTTTGGGAACCTTGATTTATTCTAACAACAAACGATATGACAGGAAGTGAAAGACATTTATTCAAAAGGCTATTTTCTTTTAACATCGGATACTTCGCTTTTAAAATTCTTAATTTATTCAATTGTTTTTTTTTTATATTTTGATTTTTTTATAGTTTCTGTGCTCTTTTATTCCTGTGTGTTTGTTTAACTGTAAATTTCGATATTAAAAAGTAATAAAAATATACTTCCCCTCTTTTTTACACCATTTAATATCAAACTAGCTGTATGGCCTGGCGTTGCATGGGCTATCACGAATAATAGGATATTCCCGTGCGGAGAGAAGTGAGGTCACGTGAGACCTTGGGATCCATATATTTCCATATGCCCCGTCTCCGTTTATCTCTACAATCAACAAATATTGTAACTTACTTTCCCTAACAAATGTTACGAAGTTAAACACTTTAATACAAAAAAAGAAAGAAAGCATGAAAACGATTTTTTTTCCATTGTTAATAAATCCAAACACAGAGCTCACTCAAAAAGAAATACCAACTTCCGTCAAATAAATAAAAAAAATGCATCACCGGATGCGAAAACTAATAATAGGAGAAAAAAAAAGAATCCGCCGCGAATGAATTCACCATGCTGCCAATAGATGGCAGCACGTCAATTCAATCATTTTGAGGTTTTTAATTAATATCTTTTTAACTATTTACAATTTCACAATTTAAATAGGCGAAATGGATTCCTTGGATTATTTTCCATCATTTGGTACTTACAGTTTCAGGATTCAGTGGTTCGTGAGAAGATAGAAGGACATAGATACATATGTTTGTTTACCTTCGAATTTTAATAGGATCGATTGTTCTGTATTATTTTAATAGGATCGATTGTTCTGTATTATTTTAATAGGATCGATTGTTCTGTATGTATTTGACGCTTTTGATCTGCGAAACGTATTTAATGTTAAAAGACCTAAATATGGCTAATATAGTGCAAGCGCAAAATTAGAAACTTGCATGCGTCATCTAAATAAATAAAAACGAAACGTCATTTATTTTTTTATTTTTGTATTCTATAGAAATTTTACTACTGAATAGATTTTTACCAAATTTTGCGTACAAATATTATGAAGCATAAGGAAGGTTTTAGTGAAGGTTTCGTCGCAATTAATGAAATGGTTATTTTTTATTAATTAAAAACTATGTTTAAACTGCGCATGCGCAGTTCAAGCTCCTCCGATGACGTTCGTAGAAGGCTAAACAATAATATAATAAAAATGAAACGCATATATATTTTGTACGCTACAGAAATCCAATATTCTGAATAGGTTTTTCTTCAAATTTTGTTCATAAATATTATGAAGAACCTCTACGCAAAAATAGTTTGGAAATTATAGAATCCAAACCCGATTGTGATTTCGTATTTGAAGTTGAATAAAGAGTAGAGACCTTTAACCTTGATAAGCCCTCTGATTCGACCAGTAAGGTTTCCAATACCGAAGCTGTAGGTCCTTGGTTCGACCCTCCCATGGATGATTTTCATTTTCCAAGAAAAAAAACTTCAGCTTTCTGTGTAGCCGATGTATTTAAATCCAAACTGCTCAAAAGATTTTCTTAAAATTTTGCCTACAATACTACCAAATATAAGGAAGGCTTTTGTGAAGGTTTCATGATTATTAATTAAAAAGTTCATTATTTGTTAATTAAAAACCACGTTTCCAGGTACATGAAAAAATATTTTATTTTCAGTGTTGCTATTCCTATTGAATGAAAACGTTACAGCAATTTTACAGCTGTAATATTTTTATTCAATAGGAATAGGAACAAATTTTATAGTAACCATTTTATTTATTTTCCTGCAAGTTTGAACTTGAAATATTTAATTAAATTTTATATCATTCTTTAAAAATTATTAATAACTTACAGAGAAAATCAACTTTCGGTGGTTTTAAAAATCGTTTAGTCCACCCGATATTCTCAATTTAATTAAAGTAACGTTTCAGACTGTAAGAGGTTTCTGTGTGTGATAATATTTTATATAAAAGTATTTTGAAATTAAAATATTAAGCATGAAAGTATTTTCATCTCAAGCAACGCTGGGTATATCAGCTAGTACACAATATATCTAAATCATGAACTAAAAATTACGTCTGGTTTTCGGCTTAACTTTCTTAACCACTGTATTTATCTGTGAAACATATTCTACGTTAAAACAACTATATGTACCATATAGTAAAGACGTATGGTGAGAAACATGCAATTATCTCATACAGTACATCTAAATCCTGTTTTAAAATTTAAACACGCATCCTCTGTCTTAATTCCGAAAAAGAAATAGGAAATAAACAATGCCATAACACGCAATAACTTTTCTGAATCTTTAAAACAAAAAAAGAACTGCTAGCGTTGTAATTTTACGAATATTATTTCCTAGTGCTACCTCTAGCTTAAAATTAATCGCATAGCCTTTTTTCACTGTGCAAAACCCTATTTACATGAACACTATCTATTATTTTAAACAAATTTAAGCTGCTGCAGTTACAATAAATCATATAGTTTCAGACATTTTTAAGTAGTTTTCTGGTTAAGAATGTCTAGACGAAGAATACATACTTTATTTTGATAGTTTTAATAATGGTAAAAGTATCTCTATTATAGTAGGATATTATCTTAAATATTTATTCTTGTAATAAGGAAACCAATTTCTGTTCTCTGATCCCATACCTTTTACACGGTATTTTATTTTTAAGGAATTCGAATAGCATTATCAGTTCCGTATTCTATTAAAAAGAGGATAAATTCATTTCCTGTACTTTTTGCTTTCAGGAATTTCAGCGGAAATCTTCAGTAGTTTACCCGCGGAAGTCTCCGGGAAAATTTCGATTACTTCCGCCAGTTGACATATTAAAACACGCTTAAGAAAACAGCACAAAAACCATCTTATCTCACAGAAAGAGTCGGGATACATGCGACAAAGACGACAGAAAAAAAACCCAGCAAATTTATCTGCAATTTCGTAGCCATGTCATAACACTGAATATATTTTTTATTGCTATTTCGCATAGCGTGTTTCCTAACACCCTCCGAAAATTATGTTTCAAGTGGAACTATTTTTCTTCGGCGGACGGTTAATTTCAAACGTCAGTTGCAGGCGTTAAATATAGTCTTCTAAAAAGGCAGCCATTTTTTCCCTTCCCTTTCTGTTTCTTCTTCGTTCTTTTTATTATTTTTTCCCTTCCTTTTTTTCACTTTTATTTTTGCTTCTTTTTTGTCGCTTGGTGTTCGAAGTTGAGTGTTATTCTTGGAATGTTTTCTTCTAAACGTCCTCGTGTGTGAGTGAATTTTCTTTTTCATTCTTTTATTTTCCCGCCAGAATTTTCTGCTAGTGTTCGCGAGTCTATTTGGTTAGGCCTCTTCATAGAAGATGGTGAATACGTATTCCAGTTGTGTGACGAAACTCTTGAATTTCCCTCTCTTCCTTTGATAAAGGATTCCACGAGAAGGAAAAAAAAAATTCATAGACGCGAATGGACTGATTTTTTCTTTCTAAAGCTGTACTCGTTTAACTAGAGTAATGGTTACAGAACAATGTATTGAATGCAATATAAATAAACGAATTCGAAGAATATTTGCTTTGAAATCTTTAGCTTAATAAAAAAGAATTCGCACCATTTAGGGTATTGTATAAGTAACTAATACTGACAAATTGAGTGCAGAAATTTATATTTTAAATAAATTGGAAATTCTATAATAAAAATAGTTTCTTATGCTGAAATGTAAGCTTTTTGCCTATAAAAAAGCTTCATCAGATTTCTATTGCGTAATTACCTTACGATTTGCTCTTCTCCCCATTTAAATGAAAAAAAATACTTGTTATTAAAGTTTCACTTCAGACTGTTGATTTACGATAATTATTTCAAATAAAATTTTATGAGTAAGGCATCAAGAGGTCTTCGTCATTCATTGGAATAAATAGGAATGAATCTGGATCAAGAAAAAAACGATGTACTAACGATGACACGAGTACTCTTTTCGCCAAGTTGTCTAGTTGACGACAGTCGCTATAGCAACAGGTTATCGTAGGAGGAATACATTTCGAGTAGGTAGACGTTCATCCAAGTTTGTTACTCCCCAAGCTCCCCATTGGAGCACTTAACTCCAAATGGGAAGGAACGTGCAACTGGCGGCAAAGCCGAGGAGACGAATGATCAACTACTCTTTTCACCGCCGCGAACTGGAGCCAAGAATAAAATAAAATCACGACTTCCGTCGGATTCCTCCTATTCGAAATGGATCTTCCCTAATATAACCAGTTGCTATGGCTACCGCCGTCAACTAGACAACTTGGTGAAAAGAGTACTCGTGGCGGACAGACAGCAAGTATTGTCATAAAATTCCAAATGTTATTTTACCTAATATATGCAGGGAATCCCGAAATTTTCTTCTACAAACTTTAAGGGTAGATTAGGCAAACTGAAACAAATCATTTTTGCAATAGACCGTGGGGTCGGAAACGCAAAGGGGGGGGGGGGGGGCTTCAGGGACTCTGTCAGAGAATTAAGAAAAGAAAAGGATATACCAGATAGAATATACAACACAGATTTTTTTGAATATAAATTAGTAACAGGACAACAACGCAGTTGCATGAGTAACAACATGAGAAGCATGTATCTATTCAGACGGCAGGTACTTTAAACACTTACTTTATGTACTCCAAACTTTTGTTGATATTGAATCCTACTTTGCATCGTATTTGTTTTGTTGTGTATGACTTGTAATGCTGTTATTCATACAACTGGGTTGCTGTCCTATTGTATATTTGTATTCCATTATATCTGTGTTGTACACTTTTTTTGGTATATCCTTTTCTTTTATTTAATTCACTGGCAAAGAGCCTCCTGTAGCGCCACCCCTTGCATTTCCGACCCCATGTTCTATTGCAAAAACGATTTGTTTCTGTATGCTCCTACAGTTTGTAAACTGTCTTTATAAAGGACACCTTTTTTGAGGTTAAAGTAAGGTAAAAAAGTTATTTTATTATATTTACCAGTTGAAAAAAAAAAGGAAATGATTTCTTTTTTTTAAAGTCATTCATTCTTCATGTTATGAAACGCATAGTATGGCATTCTTCCGCATTGGCGTAGCGATCGGAGGAGGGGGGGGGGTATAGATGCCCCGGGCGCCGGTTTTAGGGGCGCCATGATGTCAAAACCTACTGAGTTTATGCTATTTTTAAAGCAAATTATGACGAAGATACGTAAAAATAATACCATAACCCTGGTGCCATATATGCTTGTTAAGCCACTCATGATGACTGGGATATATATATATGAAACATCATTTCAACTGATGTTGTGTGCAGGTTTTTACAATGAAGAGGCAGCCTTTGGCGAATGAAGATCGGTTTATTTTATTCAATCATGATGTAATCGATGGGTTTCAGATCATTTTAAATAATTCGGAGAAATATCAAGCCGTGATTAGAGAATAAAAAGACGCAAAGCGCGTAGTCACCGGCGATGGGTTAAACAAAGAAAAATATTATGCCGAAGAGACGTGCTGTTGCTGTCAGCTTACATGTTGGAATAAAAAAAGAGCAGATAGGAATGCGCAGAAAGTTTAAGTATCCAGAAAAGGGGATTTTCCCAGAAAGATTCGTGACTCGAAGTGGAAGTAGAAGTGCGCTTATTACGATGGAAGTAGAGTTTATTAAAGATGAGGTATCATTAAAAATAATTAAAGAAAGTTAAAAAATTAAATTATTACATATATATATTTTCCGGGCCCCCACTTACTCTCGCTGCTACATCACTGGCTATGATAACAAAACGTTAATGCGTTTATGCCACTATTTAAAGTAAAAAAAAACGATGAAGGAGAAAAAAAAACATACGCCGTCTACACAAACTAAGCCACTGATGATGATAAAAAGGGGCCATATTATGGCCTAGGCGCTGCTTACCCTCGCTACGTCACTGTTCTTATGACCACTCGGTTTTCGTCTACATAGTTCTTCAAAGGAATACTTTAATTCTAATCATCTTTCTAATAATTCTAATCATGCTTCGATAATCATGTGAATTTCACCTTGCGCAAAATCCTTTTCTAGGATAAGCTGCGTCAAAATTAGATTTTAATATAAAGTCCAAATTAAGCTGCGTCAAAATTAGATTTTAATATAAAGTCCAAATTTGGAATCAATAAAATTCGTGCTAAAAACCAGAAGTGTAAAAGTAAAATTGTGAGTTCAAATGTCATTAAAAATGCCAATGTATTTTTAGAATATGAATGAGGTTTCTCTCCAAGCAGGAAAGACAAGTTAAAACCAACAGCATGAAAAAAAATTAAACGAGCTCTGTTAAATTAGAACAATCGATTAAAACATGACGTATGATCAAAGGAACATTACACGCAGTGCAAATTGATGAAGATTAACCAAACACTAAGTATTTGTGTGTAAGATGTGAGTGACCAATCCGCATTTGAGTTAAAATCATATTGTACTTCCGGTTTCAGGACGAGGTCCATTGAGTGATGATAGGTTTTACTTCGTAAAATTTATTATCCAATGCTTAATCCTAATCATTTTCCCAAGTATTCACTATGCATTTACGTAATGAACCCTTTATATTATTATTTAACCATGCTTCGAAACACATAACCTAGAGCAATACAATCGATAAAGCGTTGCAATCTTTTAGCCCATCATAAATATTTTCTATTAGATATTGGGCACAAAAATATGATTAATAAGCAAGGAAAATTCTATTACGCCAGCAAAATCTTTAAAAATTTCGTACCATGAACATGATTGCATTATTTGCAATAACAAATTATTCATGCAACTAGCAAACTAATGAAACTTTAACAAACAAAAATAGCAAATAGATTATTTGTTATATATTGCTGTATTATCAATCTTCCATTTAGTAATAATGAGATTTAAAGGAGTAAATGACGCATATCACAAAAAATTCGATTTGTTTCAGCACTGTTATTGGGTACTAATATCGCAAAATTGGAATCTTCTCACAGTTCTGAGAAACGAAATAATTTTCTGGAATTAAATAAAGATCATTGCTTTAGAACGGAAAAAAAGCAAACAGAACATTAGCTTCATTTTATTGAACTCGATTTACGACTCGAGAGCTTCCTAGCAACTGCTGCCACGCAGAGAAATAAAATAATAATTCACTAAATAAACATTCAGTGACAAAGAAGAATTCACATGTTCCTTTCAGTAAATTAAATTTATCAATTCTCATCTTTTACTGCAAGACTCAATTGCCAGTGAAACGGGAGAAATAAAGATGCGATTTCATTTCGCATTCCAAAAGACAACAACAGAATAGAATGACGGATATCGATTGGTATTTTTACATCGATATTCGTAATCGTTTGCACAATTGCAGCGTTGCCAGTTGTAGCAAACGAAAAGAAGAAAAAGCACCAGAATAAGTTAATTACTGAACTGCGCGTTGTGGAGGGGAAGGGACTAAAAATGTTAAAGCAAACGACGTCAAAAGCTGCAGTTAATTATCTTTTCTTAAGATGAATGATTTAACTTTTATATCAGATGGGGAAAATCTTTAAAGAAGATGCTTTCTCAGAGAACAATTTCTTCGATGAAAGCACACAAAAGAGAGAAACTTAGTCTACAATTTGCACAAAGGGAAATTATATTTATGAAATAATCGATTGGTGCAAGTTGAGAAGCTGACAACTGTCTCTTTTCTCCCTAGAAAGAGAGAGGTTATAATTAAGAGAATGGAAATACTCTGGGGAATTACGATCATGGAAAAGGGATTTATCTTCCAGAACTCAGGGAAAAGCTGGGAATGTCTTTTGAGTTGTCGTTTAAAGCTCGATATCAATGCCTCAACTTTGAAAGTCATTGCTTTCTATGTCGTGTAATTAAATTTCATATCCCTCGATTTGCAGAAGGGTGTTAATATGTAATTTACATCTAATTACTTTTATTGAAAGCGGTAACATTACGTCTTGGATTTATTGCTTTAAATCTGTCGTTTTTAACTTTTCTGATAGAATGTACAGTCTTTTCAATGTCTTGAATGAGAGAGAATAGTTTTCTCCTCTCTCCTTTTATTTTCCTTCTAGATTAAAATCTTTTTTGTTGTTCAGATGTCAAGAAAAACTTTTAAGAATTCGTGTTGAGTCATTTATTTTTTCTTTCACAAATTTCTAATTGCTTCAGAACTGATATTGAATGTTGTAGCATATACTGATGATGGCTTTACACATTATTACCGTGATGATGAATGATATAGAATACTAGTTTTAAAAGTGTAAATAACGATTTCAGTATGGAAAATGAGACAGAAAATTTTACAATCTTTAAATAAAAGCATATCATAAATTGTATCAGAATATTAACCGCTTAACTTAACAGCCCGAGAATACTAGTGCATCGAATTATCGAAATTTTAGTCTTATAAACTAAAATTGAATCATTAATTAGCTTTATAATGCGACACAAAAAATATGTAGGATCCATAAACATCTTAAGTATCCTATGCTTTCTTAGATGAATGGAAACGACAGCCCCTTTCCAAAACAGGAGGGGACATCTTATTAGATAGCAAAGAAAACTATTCAGTTAAGTGGTTAAAAATTAATGGAACAATTACTGTTTGTTTTTGAATAGGCAACATTACCTTAAGTTTATACTGCTGTTTCAAAAATGCTCAATTCTTTTCTTCTATTTGGATTCGAAAACTTTTTAAAGACTAATTGCGTTTTAAAAGGATAATTTTCTCCCATCTCGAACCTCATAGATGATGTCTAATGGTACAGAAAATGGCGATTAAGAGAACTTGTTATAGAATGTTTAATACATTTCATTTCAATTCACTTTAGAAGCTGTTCGATTTCAGGTGCATTTCCAGTTGAAAGTATAAAGAAAGATAAAAAATTTAAATTTTTTTCCATTTGGCTAATACAGCTAAAATTCTATTTCTTTTCGAATCTCTTTTCTGATGGAATTAAATGTAAATGTTACCGTTAGAGCATATAATTCATTTATTTCCTAGAATAACTAGGTATTTAACTAGATAATTCATGAAATACCTAGTTATTCTGTGAAATAACGGATTTCACGCTTTAACTGTAACATATACACGAAATTCACTTCAAAAAGATTGAAAGAGAATAATAATTAATATTACAACTTAGCAGATTATAACCGAGTAGTCATTTTTCACTATTATCTGTTCACTTTTCATGTAATTCGTGAATTATCATAATAATTAGTATCCCTTAGCCTTTTCTGCCGTTATGGGCATATGCGTCCCTGGGATTAAACTTCAATACTTATTGTGTAAATAAATCCTACTTTTAAATTTTTGGTCAGCATTAAATTAAACTACTTTTCATTGTTAAGTTTTAATCATGCAGTCGAAAGGATTGAAAAAGCAAATACAGAATATGATTTTGAAACACAGTGAAATAAGCGAAGATAATCGTTTAGAAGTTCGCAAAAATGTCTGCAGAATATAAAACCAAAAAATTACCAGAATTAAAGTCTTTCTTATAAGAAAGAAATTAGACATATTTATAAGTTCCGACATTTTAAAATTTAATTCTTTGGAAGGATATTTTCATTGATTGTATAGTAAAAATCATTTCTTTTTAAAGCATGTTCTTTTAACAATCAGAACACAAAGAAAATATTCAAATCATCACTCAAAATTCTTTTAAAATAAATTCCCTTCTCAAGGTCTCATACATTCCACAAAAACAGTATTTAATAGAAATAATTCCATCATATTTCATTTGATTGGCACAATAGTTGTTTTAAAATCGAAAATATTTAACTATTTCTGGTATATTCACAGTTTCTTTTCATTAATTACACTCCATGCAGCTATTTATTTATTGGTTTTATGGTAATTATTATTTTTCACATAAAATGTCTACGAAGATCTTGCCAATAAACTGCCATCACCGAATCAATTTCTTTTTAATTTAAAAACAACACACGATAATCGGAGCATTACAAAACATAATATTTCATCTAAAATTGCTCACGGAAATCCAGAAGACTTAACAGAACTATTTACACTTCCTGATAAGACCCCTCCCTTGTACAATCACATTACATTTATACTCTCAGACTGCACCATCACAGTAGTTCATTTTCACCAACAAACGACCACCGTACTTCCCGAATGTCCTACCTAGAACATTATACAGTTTTATTACTACTTACGACAAACGGTACAATTATGATAAGCAACCGGTGTCCGTCCCAACTTGTCGCTTGCAACCAAAATACCTTACATTCTTCCCATTACCTTACTATCACCCGAATCGCCAGTGTGTGTTTTTAAGACCTATACTTTATCCATCAAACCTGATGGACGCAACACGTAATTTCTACTTTCTCTAATATTATAGTTATTAAGCTTGTCAAATGCCCGTATTATACAGCTGTGCAACTTTAGATTTATAAACTTTTTTTCCTGTGTGTTCTGCAGGTAGGCTTTTATTTATACTAATAGTCCACAGCCTGCATGAGGGGTAACTAAGGCACCGTTTAGTGTCAGGTGACGGCATTTTTTATTGAGGAGGGTCGGTGATTTAGTTGGATTAGAGATTAACGTTAAGATATTAATGACATCCAACGTCTGCAGGTGCGATGTTAACGACAGTCGTTCGACGTTTAAACGACATTTTTAGTGCACAGACCTGGTGGTGGTAGTTGAATCCGGAGGCTGATTTAAGTGGGTCACGTATTAATGAAATACGGCGTCAGCGTTAATCGGATTCTGAATGAAATATTGTTTTATTTTTTCCTTCTCTTTATCTCCTGTCGTGGATCTTTTGGAATTCTTTTGTCTCTTGTCCTTTGTCCTGTGTGGGGACAAAGCGGAGAGAATCGTAAAAAGCAAAAATGCGGCTAGTATGAGTGGAGCCGTAGGAATCCTTGTTTTGAAGGGTGGATTCCTATTCGTTTTAATAAGGTAAGTGCCTCAGTAGGTCTTCGGCAGAAGCCGCTGGGAAAAGCGATCTATGATATATCATGGGATAGTTTCTGTGAATTTATTACCGATTGCTGTATTTTTAGCCCTCCGATAGTCGGAACAATTTTCATCCTAAAATGGTCGCAATAAAATTACTACAACAGTGATATAATGATACAAAATAAAAACAATGGTGGATTTAAATCTATTATATGGTAATGTTCATCCGGTTTTAGCGATTTTTTTTCTATATAACTGTAATAATTAGTCCCAATGAAAATGTAAATGAGTATTTTATAAGAAAAATTGAATTGTAATGAATTATAAACAGTAAATGGATGCAGAGTGCATGCATATGAATTACAGTTTTCGACCGACGGAGGGTTAAAGAACTGGTACGTGGGATACACAGCTATATAACACACATCGATAAAACATTCTGAAATTGTGTTACTTTTTCGTTCTTATGTAATAATATAATCAAAAGCATATAATAAGAAGATGGTTATTTGGGTGTCATTATAAACTGCATATTTATCTTTAAAAGAGAGACATTTCAATAAATATTCCAGTTCTTTACCGTCCTTTTCGTTAGTTAATTTGTGACGGAAGAGACAAATTTTTGCAAATATCGTCGCTTTGAATGGTATCGAATACAGTTTATCCTATACTTAAAAAATAGGCAAAGGAAATTTTAGCATATCAAACAGGAAAACACAGTAAAAACTTCTTTTCGCTAATTTTAAGATGCTAATTTATTGATGAACCCTTTTCTACGATGTATACTTAATTTAATGAAGCGTATATTCTTACGTAAGCATATTTTATCAGTGTAAAAGTAATCGAAGTATTTTGAATATGTCGGCAATTGCCGAAAGCTATAATAAAACTCTTTTTAATCAAAATCTGCGTAACATCGCAACCACCAAATTACAGTTTTCCTTGATTTAAACTTTACCGATGTAATCTTATTAAGAGATCGGATATCGATAAGGGACAGAAATGTAACAATTCAGTTCTTGCTTATAGAGGAAAGAGACACACATTTCCAATTGACGAAAAAGTATAAAATATGCTTCTGTAGTAATATTTAATGGACAATAAATCTTTATCGATATCTGCTTTCGCCAACCTGGTTTCTAATGTTTAGTCAAAGTTTAATCGTCACTATCGTCTTTCAAGTTTTTTAAAGCAAATAGGCTACATATGTAAGAAAAATTTTAATTAATCATGATATTGCTTTCCGGCTAGCAGTTAGTTGCACAATATCGAAAATCGAGTGGAAAAATTCAAGATTTTCTTAATTTCTTTAGAGAATATGATTTAAGTGGAACATTAAGATTTTCATCGGTTTTCCTGTGTCGGTTATTGTGTTTCGTTCTGATCCTTTTGAACCAATTATATATATTAAAAAAAGTTCTGAGACTACATGGCACCTGGGAACAAGTTATCAATATACTCATTATTGATCGACTATAATTTGAAGCCCGGTTATGTAGCTGATAAAAACGAGTTTCGGGAGAGATTACAACAATGTAAAAATTATTAAAATCATGAGATTTAGTGAAATTCGACATCTTCTTGAATAAAATTTGGATCGATTCGGATAATTTCCACAATTATCGTTATTTACAATCTTTTTTAAAAAATTCTGTGTTAAAAAGATTCTGCGAGGGATATAAAATAACTGAAAGGTTTTTAACTTCATACATAACTTTAAAGAAATATCATGGTCTCTCTATTCATAGATTCACAGTCAAGCATACTTTGAAACTAAGAAATTGAGCCAGTAATTTGAACCACAATTATTTGCAATCGCTTAAAACTCCTTCAAATTAACAGAAAATAAACTACTTATCTTCTCAGTATCCGTGCAGTTTCGAATGCAAATAGCTACATTTCCTACACATTGATGCTAAGAGGGATACAAGGTGTAACTGAAGAGTTTTTAACTTCATATGTATATTTACAGAAATAAAATCGTGTTTATTCATAGATTCACAATAAAACATCTCGTAAAATAGCTCATGACGCTATTTGATATGCAATTTGGACAGCAGATATATAGACAAGATTTGCCGAATTTGGACAGGCGCGCTGCGCCTAGATCGCACCGGTATTATAACTACAATTGTGTTAAAAACCCTCCGAGCGTTTCACACGTGTTTTTCCGTTTCTCATATTGAATTTAAAAGTAGGTAATTCATGTTCATGCGTATAATTTCTAAAACTACCATGGATAAAATATTTTCAAGATTTCAGAGATTTGGTTAAACACAGTACTCAATTTAAAAGCCAATTTTTAAGACGTTAAAGCAAGTACACCAAAATAGCTAACCGTTTAGAGGGTTAAACCTCAAAGACGCGCAAGGGAGTGTCCGACACCCCACGCCACGTAAAATGTGAAAAATACTGACATCTCTTTAGTTGAAATGGGTCAAATTAATGCTATCTGCCTTTAAGCTCACATTCAACAGACGGAACATGTTTCAAGAATTTTGTTTTCTTGTTGGAAACACACCCTAGCTCGTCCTCGCGTCAGCTTTCTTTGTTCAATACAGTGATCGTATTAGGGACAGGAAAATACTGTTGTCTCGCTATTTAAGTTCTAGTGAGGAAACAAGTGGATTCAAGAACATTCTATATTTCTAAAATAAGATTTTTGCGGGTACAAGAATTTTAAGTTGGATAATAGTGTAAATGAGAATGTCAAGAGATTGATGCAGAAGTTAAATTATTCTGGAAATAATGTAATTGTAGTCAGCTGGTACATGTCTTATCCGCTTTTACAAAAAAACTATAAAAGGAAAATCTTAAAATCGTAGAAACTATTCTGAAAACTAAAAGTGTATTACGCCCTAAATTTATTGGATTCAAAGGTAAAGCTCATCAGAATTCTTATTTAAATTTCTTTTAAAAAAACTGTTTTCCTGTGTACCTAAGAAAATTAGAAGCAGTATTTTTCCATAAAATTGGATAACGATTATTATATTGATGATTCTTTACTATAACAATGTTGAAAACATGTATGAAAGAGATATTCTTTTCTTATGTGCTCGCAATGTGCTGAATAATGTAATGCATTATTTACTAAATTTTTCGTCTAAAAATTTGTTCCTGTATAACTAAAACTGTTTGAATGAATCATTTGGCGATCATGAATCATTCTCGGATATAGCATAAAAATGTTTCTAGTTTTTCTTAAATAGCGAAATAACGAATTGGAGTCTCGCACCCCCCCCCCCCCCCCGTGCGCGTCTTCTCTTTACTCTTCGTAGCGCTCGTCCTCGAGGGTTAAATATTTGGACTGTAAAATAGACAATTACGTTGTAACGATGTAAATGGGGTGTGTGAAATAATTTTGAAGAAAGCACTCAGTGGTTGCAGTTAGAGAACAAGTATTCAGATTTATATATCATTAATTAAATATTTTAGCAAAAGACTAACAGCGCTTACGCTGTTTTAAAGTAAGTAGCAAAATATGTCATTATATCCTCAGATAGGAAATCTGTTTGTCTATAATTTATTGTGATAATTTTATTAAAATAGGTTAAAGATAAGGTTACGGGACTTTTCTTTTTGTCTAAAAGTTACTTAGATTGGACCACGCACATTCGCCTAATTTGGACTGTTTAAATTAATGGAACTCTTATCTTGAAATAGAGAAATGACCCAGAAAAAGGTTAAAGTTACTAGTAATCCTCATAAAATGGAAGTGGAATGAAAAAAATAAATAAAAGGACACAATAGACATCAAATATTGGTTCAGAAAAGCAAAAATTAAAGCTAAGCTGTTTCGTATCACACGTGAAGAAACAGAAGAAGGAAAAAAAGAAATGTTACTATGCATAAAATTGCATTGTGCGCTCGTGTGAATTTGAGAATAAAAAATATATTTGCTTTAACTGTGCTTAAATAAATTGGTGGTCCAATCTGGGAAACCAGTTTCCTTAATTGGACCAATAACCATAATGTTTTCAAGCCATTTTTTCCGATTTTAAAGTGCATTTTCATAAAAAGTCAATTATATTGCTTTAAAGATAAAAAAAAAAAAAAAAAAAATCACGAAAATATCTAGTAGTAGTTTTTTTTTTTATTAAAATTACTTTTCTATCACTGTACATTAGAAAATGTCCAGTTAGTCTGTATGCGGCAACCCTCCCGTACAATCGTTTATAACTCCTCTAAAATAAACGGAAATATATAACTTTATTTCCCAGTATCCGTAACAATACCGAATGGGAACAGCTACATCTCCACTTCCCTGACTCCTCGTGATCTCTAAAATTAAATAAACTACAAAATATGATCCCCTCTTACGGCACCCCAACCCAACACCCACACAACAATCCTCAAAAATAAAAAATAGTCTCTCAAAAACGCCTGTAGGGGTGGACAATCACTTCTGCAGACGATATACACAAGCTGGCCTTGCACGATAGAGAGAAGCCCCTCGGAGTGACCTGAATAGTAATAAGGCTTCACCCGCCTGTTCTTCCACCCCCAACCCCCACTGGCATTAATTCGGGGCGGTTCCACGCTAACAGAAATGAAGAATGGTCGGGGGTCCGCTTCAGCTGGGGGAGGGAGTCCTTCCCCCTTTTTAGAGAGTCGCCTCACGTGTAAGGCTACAGTTGCAGCGACATGTCCACCGCCTGCTTATAGGGTGTTGTATGAATGTTTTTTATTTGGAATTAGTATGAAGGATTAGAGAGATTTCACGTCGCAGGGTGTTTTAGTATTACAAGACGATGAATGAAATTCGTCTGTTCTCTCTAATGGGGATTTGTCTACGAACATATGGGTGTTAAGTGGGTTTCGCTGTTACAATCGGGCTTCCGAAATCTGAATAGTGACACCAGAGTTGGGGTAATTAATGTGGTTCCCCGTGTCTGGCATAGATTCCAACTAAATAATCTAGCTGAATGATATCTTGAATTATTTCATTTAACTGGTGGTTCGATTAGATTGTCAATATGATTTATTTTGTATAGTTTGAATAGATGAATTTTATTGACATATTAATGAGGTTCTCAGTATATCTTACATAGATTTTAAGTAACTGATATCTTGAATTTGTAGCGCGGTTACGTGCAGTAAATACATGGGAGAAATTGATAAATTAAATTATATTTCAGGAACGGCATATTTAAATTCAAGGAAAAAGAAGAAAAAGTTTAAAATCACAAACATCAAACTTTATTCATCCGTATCGTTTTTTTAACATCTCTTTTTGTTGCCATTTTTGGAAACTAAACTTCGCGACAACAAAGATAATATTATACTACAAATTATTTCATTTAACTGGTTCAATTAGATTTCCACTATGATTTATGTTTTAAAGCGTTAAGAGGGGAATTTTACTGATATCTTACATGGACACTTGTGTGAGATGTTGTTGATTTTCGATGCCACAGTTTGCCGGGTAATAGAACAAATATTTCTATAAAATCTTGTTTGTATCAGAGCATAAGGCATGTAGAAGACTCAAGTTCATAGCACAAGAAAAGAAACGTGGTGTATCATTTCGGCATGCTAAAAGGTTCTGAATGTGATCTTAATGTATTAAAAAATAATTGATACATTTGAAAATTATTTAGTTTCGAACAGAACTGATACTTTAAGAATTGGAACTGTATATTTAAAGCCAAAGTTATTTAATTTTAAAAATCTTTTTTTTATACCCTTAAGACGCTTAGAAACACTAGTTTTCAACTTTATGTCAGCTTGAGGTGTCACCGGCAAAGGACATTATCTTTTTTTTTCATCATTTATTTTAAACATGGGATTAGTTGGAGACTTTTTCCACTTTGGGTTAATCTCATAAATGAGTCAAGAGGACCATAATTTTTTTTTAGTTGAAATCCTGGTATTCTGGGGGTTGAAGGGCCTTTCGGGGGGTCGAATTATAAAATTTTAGAAGCTGCCTACCACTGGCCCTTTTTCATAACACTAGCACAGAGTTTGATGAAGTGAAAAAAACTTTAAGATGTCAGAATGCAAAGAAGATAAAATTTTTATTTATGTTACTAGAAGATTTGTGCCTGTCTAAGACGGGCTTTTAGCTTGCCAACAATATCTCAGATTTGATTGCCACAGATCTACTAACGAAAGTTGTTGAAGAAAATCTCATGTAGATTACTAGAGTGCTTAAGAAAAAAAAACCGTGAAAAGCAGAACTAGGGAATCAACTGACACGAACCTTCGTTTTGTTGATAACTTTGTAATAATTAACGTTCGTTTTGTCAGAGTAAAAATAATGCAAAATCCACTAACAGAAAAAAACCTCAATCTTAAATATTCTAGTCAAAAATGATTCTACGTAATTTTTGTGACAAATTATAAAGTTAATTAATGTCTGAATTCAAGTTTAAAAGCCTAAACATGCGATAATTCGATGCGCGTCAATATGACGGGCGCGAGACCTAAGGGGTTAATGTTTATGTTATAATGAGGCATGTATACACGTACATAATAATAGCAAGTAGACGAATCTATAAAAGGCAATGTTTGCGTGTGTGTGTGAGTGCGCGATGTCCAGACGAATCTATCGCACTTACAGCTATGATTTTTGGCATATAGGTAGACGCAATGGTGACTCAATGCACCTAGAAGCCAGAATTTTTTATTTAATGTTTTTTGTAGTTTTGGGTCATTTTTGGCACGTTTACGGCTGTAGTATCTTTTCTAATGATCGTTGAAAAACAATCAATGCACCATCGGATAGAACAAACAATTTTCGTTCTCATGACGTTTGTTTTGAATTTCAAACATAATTTACTGAATTTTGAGAAATTTTTAAATAATAGTCACTTTTATGGTAATTAATTATTTTATTCTTATTTAATTAATTATTAATAAACAACTCTATAATTTTCATTTTTTTTTCAGCTTATAACTGGAACGTTTCTGTCCGATTTAAAACAAAAACGGTTAAAATATATTATTCCGTTTTTTAATTAATTTTTCCCTGTTCAGTTCAAACAGTTTTTTTTGCTAGCGAGATTTAACAGCGAGAGTTTCTCCGGACGATCCCAGAATGCATTGTTGCTTCCTCGCAAGAGGTAACGTAATATGCTTTCATTCCCAGCTACATTTCTACGATCCGATTCCTTCCGGTGGCGTCATTAAATTCGCATCATTGTCCAGAGGAAAAATAAATAATGTGTATCTTTTGTTTTGATTTTGTTTTCAAAACTTTTTCGTGTCATTGTGAGCATTTTTTTTTTTCACATTTTGTCGAAGTCCTGATTCCATGGGCAACGCCGTGCGCGTACTGCTAGTTTAATATAAAAATGAAAGAATGATTAAGAATAAGTTTCTTTCACTTAATATTTTGGGAAACGCTTAAATTTATAATAAAAATAAATATTTTTCAATATAAAACAATGTCATTTAAAAAGAGATTTTGCTTGTTTGTTGACTCAAAGGATTTCCAACAGTTTTACTAATATAATCGCTTGCTTGTGAGCAACGGAAATTTAAAAACTTATCCTTTGTTTGATTTCATTCGTTTTATTTTAATCTTGTTTTGATTTATTTTCTTTGATTTTATTCTTTTACTTTTTTTTGTTTTATTTAACTAAAGTATACTTAATCATGCAAATTCTTATTTTAATGAAATAACATACATAAACATTTTTCTAATATTCTTATATTTTTTCATCATGAAAATACCTCTCTTTAGAATAATATAAATAAATTTTGATAATGCTCCTATTTTCAAAACTTAATGCAAGCGATTGAAAGAATAAAAATATGGAACTCTGATTTAAAAACATGAGATTATCAATGCAAAAAGTCCAGGAATAAAATAACCATTAAAATAGTGATCTTAAAATCTTGAGCTTAATACTTTTCATGAAAAATTATTAAAAAGCAGCTTTTTAATTTTCAAAGCAGAATTTTTCATTTTTTCATCGCATTTAAATTTATGGAACAAATGCTAGTGCGTTTTAAATTCTATAAAAATAATAAAATTAAAACTAGATATAAAACCGGATAAATACAAATAGGCCGTTAGAAGAATCCAAAGATTATAAAATTCATTTTTGTACGAAAATATTCTGAGAACCAAGCTACTTGGAATGCGAAAAATGTTCTGCAAATATTTTAAAATACCCATATATTAACCGACTTCTGTCAGGAAGAAATAATCTGTGAAGTAAATAAATAAAAATAGATGCATCAGCATTTTCTCGCATATTATTTACTTTGACGCTTATCCTACATTATTTATCCTTTTCGAAATACAAAATTAAATTATGAGGGCTGACATTTCATACGAATTTGATATTTTCTTCTAGTAAAAACCATTATTAGATTAAAGCAAGCAGACATTTTTATCAAAACAGCTCGAAACATAGTTAAAAATAAACGCAGAATCACTAAATGGAGAAAGCAAGAAAAAAAGTAAAAGATTAAGAAAAAGTAACATGTAATAACGACGAGGATATTTAAGAATAAAGAATTTCAAGGATTAGTAGGAAAATGCTCAGAAAATCTGCTTCTCATAAAATTTTTTTCTTTAGTGAATTTTTCAATTACAGTTCCTTATATTTCACTTAAATATGAACTACGGATTACATTAAATCAGACAAAAGGAATTAACGCTTTTGTTTTGTCGGAGTGAATTGCGAATTTCTCTAAGTAATTTTAGTCAGTCTCGAAAAATAATCTAAACAGTTTTTACAAAAAAAAAGATGCGAACTTATTCCTAATGTATATTAAATGCAGAGTTTAATTTATATAACTTAACTGCATTCATATTTTATGATGAAAAAATAAATTGTTGTAATGCGCGTAAAGAAATGGAGCAAATAAAAACCATTTCATTTCTATACATTTAGGCAACATAGGATTACACTAAAAAACATTATTAAAATAAGCTCGGTAGAGTAGTTTCTTACACGAAGTACTGAATTTTAATGTTTTTGTTAAAACATTATTTCTACTTATTATATAAAAATCCGAACACATTCTTTGACTTCATTTCTGCGATAAATATTTCGTTTTTCATGTGAAGAAACTTTATACATCTTTAAGAAACGCATAAATTAAGTTTTTGTTTTCAAATTATTCGACATCACTTTTAAAAAAGTATTTAATTTTAAATGGTAAGTTTTTCTAAAATATTAAAATATGTTTGTTTCGCTTACAAGTATATCCTCTTTGAAAGGAAATTTTGGGAATGAATGCAAAACCTTGTGTGTGTTTTTATTTATCTTATTTTAATTACTTCCAGTTTCAGCTGCTAACTATTTGCTTTAATTAATTGTGACTACCTGTATGAATAATTTTTTTCAACTAAACCTCGTTTCCCAATAGCAAACGGATTGATTACGTTTTTACTTTAATATACATTAATGACTCTTAACATGGGTTTGGTTTTAGAATTCTTTTAGCATAAAGCCACTTTGGTTATATAACGGTTTGGTTCTTTATAATGTCTAACACACGAATATAATAAGAAATTTAAAAAATAAATACATAACTGTACTAAACAGCGAACCTCTATAAAGTAAAAACACATTCATGAGACACATTCATTCTAGCTCAGAAAGTAAATTATGGAGATCGTGACGATGACAAAAGAGAGAGACAGACCTCATCAGATTTAGTAAAATCATTTTGCACCACTCCAGGGCTTATAGCCTGGAGGCAACCAGGGATCCAGTCCCCATTTAGATCCCCTATGTACGTGGGGGTAAGGGATACAAAAAAAAAAGCCAGTTGAATTGATCTTAACACATCCCTAATAGAATATGACGCATTTTTGTAGTACTTTTTTATGTAAAGGGTGGATGTTACAGAAGAAAGATACGCCTTCTACATTATTTATGTTCTTTAACTAAGCAGTTACAGTTACATGATTTCCATAATTGAAATCTCCTTTAGATAGAGTTGCGGTTTAGAATTCACCGAAGACTACTGGTGGTTATTTTTTTATTTTATTTATGGTGGATTAACGTCCCGTCTTAAAGTTAACTAGGACTATTTCAGGACAGACCTCGAAATCACGAAGAGAACACCTGAGCCAACACTACACTCACCAGATTTCCCGGCCGCACTAACTTGAGGTTGTTTGAGACTTGAAAGCAGATTAAACGTGCATCAAGCTCACATACATGGCGAATCATTGGTTGATCGTAGCTCAAATTCGCAATTTTCCCGACTCTGAAGCCGAGACCTCATTGGGGTAGTCAGGGTAACTGGCGCCCGGAGCATAATATGATTTTTTCGCGCCCAGTCGTCATCATTGGTTTAGCAAGAGTTAATCGCGGACGAGATAGAGCATTATTTTCTTGCCCTTTCAAGAGATTTCACTTTAAAAAGTGACATAAACGCACTATTGTTTTGTCCGCATGGCGCCCCCTAAGACTGGTTGCCGGGGCATCTATACCCTCTTCCCCCCTGCGTACTATGCCACTGCAAGACCTTACCACCAAGCCATATCGGCCCGGATGAACTTTGTAACTTTCAGGCCTAGTCAGATGATAAAGTATACACCAGACAGGCAACCTCAAACTTACACACCACGATAAGATGAAGACATCTTATCCTCGGGTGTATCTTAGAACCACATATCTTGGATGGAATAGTCTCGAAACGATTTTCTTATCCTGTGATCCCCCTGCCCCCTGCGTGATATGCCACTGCAAGACTCTACCACCAAGCCATAGCGGCCCGAACGAACTTGTAACTTTCAGGCCTAGTCAGATGATAAGGAATACACCAGAACAGGCAACCTCAAACTTACACACCACAATAAGATGAAGACATCTTATCCTCGGGTGTATCTTAGAACCATATATCTTGGATGGAATATAGTCTCGAACCGATTTTCTTATCCCGTGACCCAAGACTCTACAAAGATGTCACACTCGACAAATGTAAAGATAAATCTTCATATCACAAATTTTGCAAGGAGAATACAATATAATGGCCAGTGATAAATTTTAAAATACAGAAGACCTAAAGAGCATCTTAAAAAAGCGGTTTTTTATGTTATTATAGAACATATGGATTCTTAATTAGTTTTTATTTATCTTCATTAGTCATACGAAATTATTTCTTAATATCATGGATATTTAACTCTTAACACTTCGCGTAGATATAGTTGTATCAAAGAACATAAAATTATACATTATGTAAGAAACAGTTTATAAAATGTGTTTAGTGTAGCAAAACGCGCAATAGGATAGCACAGAAATGCAAATAGAGTTGGCACTTAACATTTAAAAATAGAACAAAACGCGCAGTGTGATGGCACAAATATACGAGTAGAGTAGGATGATTAACCTTTAAAAATAGAACAAAATTGGCCATGAGATGATACAAAAGTATAAGTTTAGTTGAATGAATAAAATTTAAAAATACAAAAAATGAAAAAATTAAATTTATTTTTAAAAATGTTTTTCAATATCTAATAATGGAATTTTCTCAAAAATTTCATTTTAATAATTGCTACCACCGATTCCGTCCATAAAAATAAAATTTAATTTTGTATAAGCTACACACACTAACAATCATAAATATGGGTTAAGTACAATTTTAGCATATCAACGACCAACATTTGTTTTTTCTCTTATCAAACAAAGTTTATTTTGACATGAAAGTTAGACGATCATACAGAATATATTGCTTACAACCAAATATTCCGTTCAAACAAATATAATATACTGATATGTGGATTATTTTCGTTTAAGCTGCGCAAATGTGCTTCTTTACAAACATTATTAAAACAGCTGAATATAAACCTACATCTTTTAAATTTTAATTTATAGAGCGTCCCCTAGCGATTCGACTCTGCCTTTCCAATTAGGCTAAGTTTCTACAAGATATGATGGAGCCTCCCTATGTAAATAGATTAGCTCTGTGTAGAATATTTCGAAAGATCAAGGTTTATTACTTTTTTCCTATTCCTTCTTTTACTCTTGGGTCTTTTTTTCTTTCTTTTAAAATATTTTTTTCTCCTTTCTCAGTTTTTGTTCTCCTACACTTGTTCTTCCAAATTATCTCGATGTTAGAAACGGGGAGAAATGTTAAGGGTTAAATGCTCGATAATCAATTATATTTTTAACTGCATTTTAAGCGTTGGGGGTAAAAGATTTCTTCCTGTTAGATCCGCCTATTATCACAGTCGGCACTTTTTGCTTTAAAGGGATTTGCTTTTCTTTCTTTTCTACTCCAGCAATTTATGAAACAAGGTATGGAAAGTTGGAAAAGTAAAACCAAAAAAGAAACGAATATAAAATAGTATAGGATGGAAATGTTCAAAAGAATTTTTTTCCCTCCGGTTAACATCGAAATGATGTATTCATTTGTTAAGCATTTCTTAGAGGGACTTTCAAAGTCAATTAACGAAACTCATTTCAATAGTGACGATGCTCAAATTTGTTTTTTAAAATTTTATTTTGTCAAAACCGAGGTCTAGAAATTGCTTCTTTTTACCAATGGCATACCAGTTATAAATGGTACTAGGAGCAAACTATTATTTTTTGCCCCCTCATTCACTTTCAAAAATGAAATTAATGCATTAACAAGTTACTTTCGTGGTGATTCTGCCCCAGATAAAAATACTGCTCCCAAGCATCTATATCCCCTTGCTCTCCCCACTACGCCACTGCTTTGCATTTAATTAGGGTGTAGGGATAATCAAAAGTTTTAATGGTGATTTCTAAATGAAATCTTTAACATGGGAACAGTGGCGGGTCGTATTATGTAATCTTGGGGGTGCTGAAACCTTTAATCTTTCACTGCTCATGATGCATATTTGTAACACTTACATTGTGTGTCTTTTTTTCATTAGGTTTGAGTAGTTTTATATTTAATGAGTAGACTTATTACATTTTTTTTTTATCTTCTAATAGATAAGAACTTTAACAAATTAATTTCAATAAGAAATTTAAACTCGAAACTTGTTAAACTGAAATTTATGGCGGAAAATTTCTCATATGTATTTCTTCACCATTTATAACTAAAAATTATCGAAAAAAAGCCTTTGGATTGCAAGTTTCATTCGTATTTAATTATTATAAAAATTTTCAATTAAATTTTTTTATCATTAATTTGCCTTCATTTTCTTACTTATTTTCAAAGTTTTATCTCTCGAAAAAATTTTCCGCACTGGTAAAATGTTTGAAACTCTGTTTCTAGATCAACTGGTGCTGCCGGACTCGACAGTTCCCCCTTCAGCTTCTTGAAAACGTAGTAGGGAAAGGAAGGGAAAGCATACGCTCAGTAAATACGCATGCGCGCCGGCGAAATTCGGTGCTGGAACGATCCTCAGTTCTCCTTTACTTTAAGTTGCTTTTTCCTTTGCGCATCATCTTCGGGTAGTGAAAAATTAAGTTAGGAAACTTAATTTTCTGCCTCAGTTTCGCCTAGCGGCTTATTTGAAGATCGAAATCGTTTAATGTAAAATTGCGTTAGACTGTCGATAGATTTTGATAGATTGTTGAATGAGAAATAAAATAAATTTACGCAATGGAAAATGTTGGGTGGGTGATGCAATACCGCAGTCCCTATACACGAGCCGCCCCTGCATTGAAAGCTTTTATTATGTTTTAGAATTACAGACTTAATGGTTCAGACTTAATTTTTTTAGTCTTTATTTTATACATTTTTTAACCTTATACTTTGTGAGGAATAGATGGAGCTGATGAATCATTTCAATCATATTGCGTGTTTTCATTTTTTAAACTGTGTTAATGATTGTAATCTGCGATTTACGGCTCCACATATATACAATTCAGTTTAGCGATCGATTTTTCACAACAATGCTTAGTTCATACTTTAAATGTCTCAGATGTCAAATTAATACATTTTGAGCCGCATCTAGCATCTACGGTATTTACTTAACCGCCGCCCATGATTTTTATATTGTGATTTAGAATCGAGTAAATACAAGTAAATATTAAAAACTTAATTTTACATGGCCGGCGTTTACCTAACAAGATGGAAAAGACGTTCTCTGACGTGGCCGTCATAAAAGATGCTAACCATGCATTTGATATTTCCTATTACGTTCGAACATCGTAATACATTTTAGAAGATCGCTAATTGTAGAAAACATTCCAAAAGGGAAAACAAATAAGTAAAATTCAGATATCTTCATTTCATCAAACATTTTATAATTTATTGACACTAATTAAATCTTGAAATAATTAAGATAATAAAAAGCAAATAATAAATTCGTTTAGCGCAAAATTTACTCTCTATTAAAAATGACAAGATAAGTAGGTTATATAATAAACGGATAAAATAGAAATGTTATCATTAATAATTATCATAATTTCTAATGTTAACATTATTTAATACAAATACAATTATTTTTTGTCTTATAAATAATACACTAATTAAATGCATTCCCTTAAACTCAAACTAATGAGATTGAAACTACAATACGAGAAAGAAATATTAATATTGTCGTGCGGTTTATCACTTCATTAGAAATGGGGAAAATCTGAGTTTAGCAAATTCCAAACAGCATAAAATAAAAGCCCTTTCCAACTAAACAAACTAAGGCGAGATAAAACAGATTGACTGTTACACAACCGAGATCTTTCCAAATTATGTTTACTTATAGCATTAACACTGTCGCGTCACTAAAACGATTTTCCCCAATGATTCAGAATTAAGCCTGAACTCGGTTTAAGCAGCGAAAAGCTCATTTTCTCTTTACATAATTCTACGGGGCGCACACAGTTGTCCCGAAATAAATCCATTTCCATTTCTTTCTCGAATTTCCGAAATAGAATTAAGTGAAGGAGAAAGGAAACAGAAAAAAAGCTAATAATAATTCGAAAATAGTTTCAACAAATTCAATTAAGAATCGAAGGCATTCGCGCCAATGCGATGATAAGATTCCGAGCTCAGATTTTCTGCGGCAGTAATAACAATAATTATAACAATATTAACACATTAACTAATATAATGAGAATGTACAGAATTTGGACGGGGGGGGGACTTTTCTCTGTAGTGAATTATCTTTTGCCATCTCATTAGAATCAGATGATTAAATCGGAAGAGGAAGAGAAAGATAGGAAAATTCAATTCAAAATTTTGATAATGATGAAAATTTAATTCGGTCCTCGGGATTTCTAAAATGTTTCTCACGTTTCTTGATTGAAGATCTGAAGGATGGTTAATAAAAATACAACCTTCTTTCATGAATATAAAATTTTACTAATTAATTTCTGACTAAATGAATGTTATGGAACTCAACAGTCTGAATTCTTGCTCCTTAGATTGATATATTTAAGTGAGTGAATCCTTTTAAGGATCGAATCATGTCTTTTTCCTGTTTTTTGGAATATAAGATGAGGTCAAAAAATGAAACATTGTCAAAATTTCTTTCCTGAAAGATCTAATAAATTATTAATCTAATCAATTATTCAATTCGATAAGAACTATTTGAATAAATGTTACCAGTTGCTCAATTGCGAAGTATGAATTTTAATTACACGCTTTGTTTTACTGCATAGAATAATCTAAATTTAAAGCTAAACAAGATATTTTTCAGAAATTAAATTTTTATCTAAATTTTTAAAATTTAATCTTAGAAACGAAGCTCTCTCTCTGTCTCTCTTTCTTTTCTCAGTTGCTTATAGAATTAATAGTTTTCTCTCAATAAAAACCACTTCTTTGTGCGTAGAATTTCTGAATATCGGATTTAACGAAATGATTATGGTCTTTACAAAAATATAATGAAAAACTTTCTTGCGAATTCAACAAAGTAAAGTTTGTTTTAATGTTTAATTCCTTTTTTACAGATTCTTGATCTATCATAGGTAGTTCAGAAGTGAAAGTTTTACCAAGTATTAAATAGTTTAATATCTTATTTGGTTAATTAGTAATACAAATAAAAAGTTTCACCAGAGAATTTTTTTTGGGATAAAGACATAGAAAATGGTTGAGAATACACTTAAAAAGTATCGAACGCATTTCAAGATGGATAACCTGAAACTTTTGATTCAATTTCATAAGTTTTTCTGACTTCGTTTTACTGCTTTAATTTAATGTTACATTTCGTAATATTACTTTTGATCACTATATTTAATGAACGTTTGTACGTCTTTCAAGACACTGACGTAAAACAACCTATAATCGAAATTATAGTAAAGACCTTCGATTATTATAAATTTAATTATTTTATTTAAATTTATTTAAAAGTAATTATTTTACTCAAATTTATTTAAAAGTAGTTATTTTATTTAAATTTATTTAAAAGTAATTATTTTATTTAAATTTATTTAAAAGTAATAATTTTTTAAGATAGTATTAATATACTACTACATAGAAGGGAAATAATAATTAAATTTTAAAATTAAACATTTATGATAAAAGTGAAAAAAGTCGTACCTTTATTGCATATCTTGAAAACTAATTATACATTTATATTATAAGATTAACGTATATGCAGGTAGGCTTTTATTTGCAAATGTTAACCCCCCACCTGTTTTCTAGGAAGAGTTTCTCGTAATCTTTTGGTCGTCTTCAAACTGATATGAGCTCCAAGAATCTACTACGAAAACACAAAACAATCTACGAAGGTTTAAAATTACATTGGGCATTCATAATTTTTGGTTGTTTCGACGGTTTAAAGATTTAAAGAAATTTTAAAATTGAAGCATCTTGAAATAATTGATAACAGAATTGATAAAAGAAACATCTTGAAAACAGAAGCAAAATTGTGATAGAAGTGGAATCTGTCCTATTTGTTCATTGACTCCCATAAATGCCACTTCCATCCTAATGATTCTGAATCAAGTAATGATATGCAGAATGAAAGCGTTACGTAGCCTGAAATTGAATGCTTATCAACAATACAACAGTTTAGGTGAAAGCTTTGTTAACATACCATATACGAGTAACCAGAATAGCCAGACGGCTGTATTGCATGATATTATTGCCTAGTGGGGCGTAATCTGGTAGCGTAGGAGTTATAGCTACTGAATCTCGATTAAATATTATTTACAATATGTACAGGAATTTTATGTACATTTCCCATGTATGGGTTCAATATTTTTAAAGTTTATGACCAGGAATCCTCGTGGTTGAATGTCCGCTGAACGTCCGTCTCGTCAAAGTCTTTTGCTTAAAATCAAAGTCCAGAAACCAGTTCTAGTTTGAAAAACCTAGAATAGTCCCAAAATATCGTCATAAACTCTCTGAGTGTTCGTCATCAGCCACTTTCGGTCATTATCCGGCCAAGGCCCATCTTCAAAGGCAACCGGCACTCTGCCCTCAAGTAATTAACATTCCTTTCCCATCAACGGGTGGTCAGCTGAATGATATGTTACACCATTTATTGAGACGAGTGTAGAGACGAATATAGTCTTTTAACTCACATTTTTGTTCTTTTGAGGCCGAGAAGCGATTAGAAGCTTGAAGTACATTGGTATTCATTGGGTACTGCACACATAGCTCCTGTTTCCACCGACCTCTAAGAAAATGCTGCGTAGAAATGTTGCTAATTATTTGTCCGACATTCGGCTCGAAGGGAGGTATTTGTACAGTGCTTAACTGCTATCAGTGTACTTCACGTCGCTAATCGCTTCTCTGGCATTTTGTTGCTGATGACTTCTCCGACACAAATCAGAAGAGTGCACCAAGCCTGAATTTGGTCTAGCTAAACAACTCTCTTAGTTTTCGTTTATTAAATTGCTTCAATTAATGTTACTAATACTGGATCGCAGCTGAATGATGGTGTGTTATTTTGGAATCTATTTTCATTATAGGGCAAATTAAGAGCAGCATGAAGATCAATGATCCACTGAATTACTAGATTCAAGTGCTATTTTGAACTTACTCGAGGGATATTTGAAGACAGATGTAGTTATTTTGAATGCCGAGGGCACTATTTGAGGAGATCCCTTCTCGTAACTTCCATCCCACACAAGCGGGAGGATGGTTAACCCATGGCAGATTTAGAGTACATTAACCCTACCGAATCCGATATTGAAGTCGGCATTCTGACTCTGAAGGCACCACGGACATATAAAAATTCATTAATGTAGGATATTACCCGTAAAGAATAACTTAATCACTGTGTAAAGAAGGATGTACGAGGTAGATTAATTTGTTTGGCGATAGATGAAGCCAGAGTTCTGCTCTGTACGAACTACGAGCAGCGCCCTCTTTTTCCCAACAAAACCAGATTGCACGCTAAGAGCAGCGCAGCACACCGCATGCAGCCGAAATGTGGAAACCTCTCTCAATCCCTCTGTAATAAATCAGATCAGTCTTGGCGCAGTTAAGCCGCCGATATTCTCACTATGGTAACTATGTCCCGTCTAACTTTCCTTATGGCTCTCTAATCTCTAATCTGTAAATCTCTAATACCGTAATATTCTAACCCGTATCATCTATCCCTCATTAATCTAGCTCATGAAGTAAACATGACTTCATGTAAAACAACACACTTCCTGTTAACTTTCTGTGTATATATCTTTCCCCCTGTAAATTCTCCCTATAGTATTTAAATAAATGTTTTTGTTTTTAGCTTGAAGTTTACTCATTTATTTTATGTAATATTTTGTTCTAAATTTAATCACATAAAAACCCTTAAATCCCCTAGACATAAACCCGAACTATTTACCCCTTAAAAGTAAGCCTTCCATGGGCATTTTGTTTAATTGAACAGAATCCCACATTAATATATTCTCAACATTCTCTTTTCTTCCATTTAATGAAAGGTGTGTCTTCAACGCTTTAGATATTACCACTATGGCACACCCCTGACTTCCGCTAGTCTTCGGTTTGTATACTATAGTTTGGATGAGTGTGCGTAGAAAAAAATTTACTCCCCCTCCCCCCCCCCAGGGCCAAAAAGGCCCACAACAAAACCGGCCCCAAACAACTTTATTAAACCCTCCAAATATTTTCACTGTTTAGACCAAAAGTAGGATGCAAGGTTTCATGCATACAAAGTATGAACACCTCGGAGTTTATATTGATAAAAAGATGAATTGGAACACCCACCTTAAAGCACAATCTACTAGAGCGACTCAACTTTATCAAAATCTCCAAAAAATAGCAGGGAAATCCTGGTGAGTTACCCTGAATCATCGAAGGACCCTTTATAAAACAGTAATAGAACGGATGCTGGCGCATGGGGCAGTCGCCTAGTGTCTAGAACCTACCGTCCGAATCGCCAGAAAACTCTCAACAATTCAACGTCCGTTCCTCCTGGCAACCTCAGGTGCCTACAGGACAACCTCCACGGCAGCTCTGCAGGTCATACTGCGTATCTCTCCTCTTCATCTACAATTACAAACAGAAGCTCGTGGTACAGCACTTTTCAGACTTAGACTTCCTCTTTCTACGAACGTCAGTGACATCGATCCCAGTAAAATTGAAGAAAAAGCTACCGGATGGTCAGAACCAAGGTTACTCGAGAGTATAAGGTTAGGCTCACAGAGAGCGGATGAACTGATGACGTCGCATTGGGACGCACATCGCTTCGTCCCAGTGTTACGTAATGGAATAAATATCACATTTGAGAGCTTTTTTAGAAACCAAAAAACTTTTTATAAGCCTGACTTTTTGTGAAACGTTGTTAAAGAATCACAAATTACGAAAGAATAAATATTTTAAGTGTTTAATCGAAAATTTTAATAAAATTCAGTGATCTTTCTCATATGATCTCCATGTAAGAAATAAAAAAATAATTACGACGTATGGTATATATATATTTTTTTTAAAAAATTATCTGAGACACTGGATGATTTTTTTTAAAAAACTGGAGAATTAGGATTAATTTTACATGCAATTATAAATTACACATTCGTTAAAATAATAGTCTTTTAGTTACTTCATGTAGTAAAAAATAAAATCAAATATCTGTGAAAAATTCCTTAAAATTAACTTGTAACTTTTGATAAATATGAGCAAAACTAACTTGTTATTTTTTGCAGAATTGCTTTCATCGCACAACTCGTAATTGAATTATACACATATATTTTGCATCTGTTATATATGTATCACATTTTCACACCCAGTATAATAATCATATATTAAATAAAATCTCTCGAGCAATTCAATAATCAATATTTGCTTGCAATATTAGTAATAAACGGTTGTATCACATACAATATACTATATATATATCATCAACATCGTTTTTTTAATATTTAGCTTACGAAAAAAGGAAATCTCATAAAACTTCTCCTTAGCAATCAAACACCCACCTCAGCTCTGAATCAAACGAGAAATATTCATAATAAAACTAAATTTCCCGCCTTTTAATTTGGTATGTGGGAAGAAAAAAGAAACAAAAAAAAAATAATAACCAGACTCCAGATTAGATATAAATAAGCCCAAAAGATAATATTTATTTTCATTCATTGAAAACTCCTATTAGACAGAAAAAAAGCAAATAGTATTCTTAAAAAGCGAATCGATCATTTGGAATTGCTGTAAAGTAAACAAAAAGAGAAGAACCATGATCCATTTTCATTAAAAATAAAAGTATTACGCGGAATTTATAAGCAATAAAAAGCAGTCTTGTGAGGTAAAATGAAGAAGATGCAATAAGTGACCATTAATCTGGTATTTTTAAAGTTTCTTACAGGTGGAATAAATTTATTTCTTCAATTCGCAACCGCGTAGGATAGCG
The DNA here is from genome assembly GCA_013235015.1 of Araneus ventricosus. NCBI lineage: Eukaryota > Metazoa > Arthropoda > Arachnida > Araneae > Araneidae > Araneus > Araneus ventricosus. Next base: position 26,020 of record BGPR01004239.1, on the reverse strand, counting down.
GAGAGTTTCGAAATCTGTCCCAATAAGACGTCATGCGCGGAAAGACCTATTGCGAATCGGGTTTGTGGACCCTCCCTGGGTCAGCACACCCATCGGAACATCTATGTCGAACTCAAATTTCAGTGGATGACGGAGGCAACATAAACAGAATTTATACCGATGGATCGAAAACAGAGAAGGGGGTGGGTGCAGCCTTCTGTGTTTTGACCGAGGTCAACATTACCCACAGATGGTCTACTAGGCTCTCTCTTAGAAATACAGTCTTCCAGGCAGAAATCCTAGCACTACTCAAAGCAGTGGAACACGCCGATGCCCTCCCAATTCAACAACTGACTATTCTTGTAGACAACCAAGAAAGCATCAAATCAGCAGCAAACCGAAAGAGTCACAATTCAATTACCCGGAAAAATTTCAAGTTACTCCATAGTCATCCTCACATCAGAGTGTCGTGGATCAAAGCCCATGCAGGTTACATAGGGAACGAAGAAGCAGACAGACTGGCTAAGGAGGCAGCAGAAACGGAAAATTTTTTCTGAAACACCACTCGAGTTTCCAAAACCTTTTATCAAAACATTCTTACGTCAGAAGATGTTGGCCACCTGGAAATGGCTTGGGATGATGGAGATACTGGGAGGCTCATTCACAACATAATTCCCAAAGTTAACTTGCAACCAATGAACTGGACACGCAACGAAGTTTTGTTTTTCACAGGACATGGGCCTTTCCCTTCGTTTCTTTAAAGATTCAACCTTGCCGAAACATCATTCTGTTCTTGTGGGGGAATCGGCACACCAATCCATTATGCTACGGTTTGCCTCCTCACAACCTCCTACTATATGGCACCACCCAGCCAACATCAGCCAGTATGGTGCCGCAGCGTAGCCAACAATTCAACGACAAGAAGGAAGATACATAATTTGCTCCACTTTCCAAAGAGAAACCAGTCTTTTCCGTCCAGATCCCAATTAATTGTTTTTTTCTTTTTCGTTCCTTCAATAGTCTTCTCAGTTGAGTCCAATGCTTTCGTCCCATTCCCACAATCTTGGCCAACATTTTCATAATTAGCAACTTCTGTAACCGAACATCCTCTTCCTCCTGCGATGAGGGAAATTAAATCCAACCAAACTTCAACATTCCTTCCCGCGTCTTCATCACTCCATCCTTTCCTTTGGGGATGGGAGGTCTCGTTTCACCAGTTCAGCATTCAACTTCGCCTCCTCTTCAGCCCATCACCCCCTAATGAACTCAGAACAGCTTTAGTCGTTCTTTCAGGCCTTTCTTCCAAGATCCACCGTGTTTCTCCTTCAAATAGAGTTCCATCAGCTAACTCTTCTTCAAAATCGAACTTTTTAAAATAATGTGCGGCCCATCTCTCTGTTCTTGTGTACATTTTTATGTTATTTTTATGATTGCATTAATTTTGTTTTCATTTTTTGTTTTTTTGAATGCATTTTTTTACTCTTCGTATAGTTTTTCTATTGCATTTAGTTTTTATTATTTTCCAGCTATTTCATATATAACTGTGTATTTTTTTGTTTTTTCAAGATGTTATTACTCTATTACACTGTGTTACCAAAATATTTTTATAATGTATAGCACAATAGCAATCATTTCTAATGTTCCTGTAAATAATTGTAAACTTGTTGCGTTTTTAATTAGGCAGCGGTGTAGAGAATTGTCAAGTTTTAAGAGAGGTCAGCCCTTCGGGTGTTGGGATTTTTCTTCCACTTCATGACCGCGTCACTGCTTAAATAACCATATGGTTATAGTTGCAGGGCAATGGAGTGGTGTTATGTTATTTATACAAAGTATTGACATCGATGAAAATAACAATCGCAGCCTCGCATCAAATTTGAGGCTGTTATAGCTCATATTTAATTAGAGGAGAGTGAGGTAAAACCGGGTACCCTTGATTCTGGCTCTGTTATTTTTCCTATCTAACAGACAGATACTGAATTACACTCTGCTAGTCAAGAAAAAGGAACACTCATAGTGGTGTGTTGTAGCTGTTGAATGCATTGCATCTCTGAAAGTTTATCTGTTTTAAGACGTCAACTCTCTCATTTTCTTTTGATTTTAAACTGTCCTTACTTAAAACTCATTGCAGTTATGAAAACTATATTTAGTCCAGGTGATGCTATACGTTTACTAAGGATTCATACCCTATCAAACAGTAAGGATTTACTCCAATAATTGCGCGATTCTATATCGTTTTTTTAACCTCTGCACTCGGGGTTATAACCCGATACTTCAAGTGGCGTAAGACCGTGACAGACAGTATTGATGATTCCTCCGATTAAGACGATAAAAACACATCAGGCGTTGATTGTTTATATTTTAATGATGTACTTTATAACTTAAATAAAGAAGAAGGGTTAATCCAATGTAAAAACTGTCTTAGATGTGCCCACAAAATCATTGATAAAAAAAGTAATGAAACTGCGACTTTTCTGGAAAGATGTATTGTACTCCGATAAACATTGAATATTCTAATAAAATTTGGCAAGCTCTATGTAGAATATTTTAGCTTCGGCAGGCCTTCAAACCTTAGCTACCAGGTTTTACCCCACTTTCCCCTATACAATGTTTAAATGTTAGTTTATAATTGATTTTATCAAATGAAATTAATATTGAGATTAAGTGCTTTTGACACAATATTTTACAACCATTTTTCTTTGCTTTATATTGATAACGCTATAATAACATAACTGGAAGTAATTCCCGTTCCACCAACAAGACCATGTTCAACTGTGAGATTCATTTATTAGGTTATAAGCGCTATTTAAAAAAAACAGGAAAGGCACAGTTCGGGTTCGAGCCATAGATTTTCCGTGAAAATGTAGGGATAAAATCATAAAACAAGTGTTTCGTATTAATATGTAATTTAATTATTGACCTTTTTAATACACTATATGCCCAAAAGTATCCGGACACTTGCAGATTTTCACATTTTTTAGAATTTCTCCAGAATGGTTCAACCGACTGCCTTTAAACTTCGGACATGTAAATAATAGACAATAACTCACATTTTACATTGAAGATTCGGTCTTGAGGGCAATTAGGGGGCCGTCTACAAACTGATGAAGACAAAAAGGTTTTTGGACCACCCCGCTTCACAGAATACTGATAACAAGATGAAACTTTCAGAAATGGTAATGTTTAATGTGCATAATATTTACAGGAATTTTTGTAAACTCAGCGCAAATATTTGGGAAGATATAAAGGTTTTCCTAAAAAATCTCAAATTTTCCCACCTGTTTTGCTTATAACATGCAGAGTTTTCTGTTATATTATACGAAACTTACAGAAAAGATGACAATATCTTAGAGAAGCATTTGTGTAAAACTTTGGAAAAGAATTGTTAAATATTACAGGAATTATGAGCAATTTTAGTAAATAGTGTTTTACTGCGCATGCGCGAAACAGTGTAATTTTTCTTTCACAACTTTAAAGCCAGATATATAGGGCAACTTATATAAAACAATTCAGTTCAATATCATTAGTATTCAGAAAGATATCGGCATTACAACGAGCAGAATTTTAGCTCCTGTCGAAGAGAAGCTAAAAGATGAGGGGTTGTACACAAATTGATATTTTTTAAACTTATATCTTTAAATAGTTATATTGAATTGTATAGTGCTGTCTTTTCTCATATGATCTCCATGTAAGAAATAAAGAAATAATTACGACGTATGGTATATATATTTTTTAAAAAAATTTATCTGAGACACTGGATGATTTTTTTTTAAAAACTGGAGAATTAGGATTAATTTTACATGCAATTATAAATTACACATTCGTTAAAATAATAGTCTTTTAGTTACTTCATGTAGTAAAAAATAAAATCAAATATCTGTGAAAAATTCCTTAAAATTAATTTGTAATTTTTGATAAATATGAGCAAAACTAACTTGTTATTTTTTGCAGAATTGCTTTCATCGCACAACTCGTAATTGAATTATACACATATATTTTGCATCTGTTATATATGTATCACATTTTCACACCCATTATAATAATAATATATTAGGTAAAATCTCTCGAGCAATTCAATAATCAATATTTGCTTGCAATATTAGTAATAAACGGTTGTATCACATACAATATATATATATATATCATCAACATAGTTTTTTTTTAATATTTAGCTTACGAAAAAAGGAAATCTCATAAAACTTCTCCTTAGCAATCAAACACCCACCTCAGCTCTGAATCAAAGAGAGAAATATTCATAATAAAACTAAATTTCCTGCCTTTTAATTTGGTATGCGAGGAGAAAAAAGAAACAAAAAAAATAATAACCAGACTCCAGATTAGATATAAATAAGCCCAAAAGATAATAATATTTATTTTCATTCACTGAAAACTCCTATTAGACAGAAAAAAAGCAAATAGTATTCTTAAAAAGCGAATCGATCATTTGGAATTGCTGTAAAGTAAACAAAAAGAGAAGAACCGTGATCCATTTTCATCAAAAATAAAAGCATTTCGCGGAATTTATAAGCAATAAAAAGCAGTCTTGTGAGGTAAAAGGAAGAAGATGCAATAAGGGATCATTAATCTGGTATTTTTAACGTTTCTTACAGATGGAATAAATTTATTCCTTCAATTCGCAACCACATAGAATAGCGGAGAGTTTCGAAATCTGTCCCAATAAGACGTCATGCGCGGAAAGACCTACTGCGCATCGCGTTTGTGGACCCTCCCTGGGTCAGCACACCCATCGGATCATCTAAGTCGAACTCAAATTTCACTGGATGACGGAGGCAACATAAACACTGGACTTAGAATTTATACCGATGGATCGAAAACAGAGAAGGGGGTGGGTGCAGCCTTCTGTGTTTTGACCGACGTCAACATTACCCACAGATGGTCTACCAGGCTCTCTCTTAGAAATACAGTCTTCCAGGCAGAAATCCTAGCACTACTCAAAGCAGTGAAACACGCCGATGCCCTCCCAATTCAACAACTGACTATTCTTGTAGACAACCAAGAAAACATCAAATCAGCAGCAAACTCAAAGAGTCACAATTCAATTACTCGGAAAAACTTCAAGTTACTCCATAGTCATCCTCACATCAGAGTGTCGTGGATCAAAGCCCATGCAGGTTACATAGGGAACGAAGAAGCAGACAGACTGGCTAAGGAGGCAGCAGAAACGGAAAATTTTCCTGAAACACCACTCGAGTTTCCAAAACCTTTTATCAAAACATTCTTACGTCAGAAGATGTTGGCCACTTGGCAAATGGCTTGGGATGATGGAGATACTGGGAGGCTCATTCACAACATAATTCCCAAAGTTAACTTGCAACCAAGCAACTGGACACACAACGAAGTTTTGTTTTTCACAGGACATGGGCCTTTCCCTTCGTTACTCCAAAGATTCAACCTTGCCTAAACCTCATTCTGTTCTTGTGGGGGAATCGGCACACCAATCCATTATGCTACGGTTTGCCTCCTCACAACCTCCTACTATATGGCACCACCCAGCCAATATCAGCCAGTATGGTTCCGCTGCGTAGCCAACAATTGAACGTCAAGAAGGAAGATACATAATTTGCTCCACTTTCCAAAGAGAAACCAGTCTTTTCCGTCCAGATCCCAATTAATTGTTTTTTTCGTTCCTTCAATAGTCTTCTCAGTTGAGTCAAATGCTTTCGTCCCATTCCCACAATCTTGGCCAACATTTTCATAATTAGCAACTTCTGTAATCGAACATCCTCTTCCTCCTGCGATGAGGGAAATTAAATCCAACCAAACTTCAACTTTCCTACCTGCGTCTTCATCACTCCATCCTTTCCTTTGGAGATGGAAGGTCTCGTTTCACCAGTTCAGCATTCAACTTCGCCTCCTCTTCAGCCCATCACCCCCTAATGAACTCAGAACAGCTTTAGTCGTTCTTTCAGGACTTTCTTCCAAGATCCACCGTGTTTCTCCTTCAAATAGAGTTCCATCAGCTAACTCTTCTTCAAAATCGAACTTTTTAAAACAATGTGCGGCCCATCTCTCTGTTCTTGTATACATTTTTATGTTATTTTTATGATTGCATTAATTTTTTTCATCTTTTTCCTTTCATTTTTTTGTTTCTTTGAATGTATTTTTTACTCTTCGTATAGTTTTTCCATTGCATTTAGTTTTTATTATTTTCCAGCTATTTCATGTATAACTGTGTAATCTTTTGTTTTTTCAAGGTGTTATTACTCTATTACTCTGCGTTACCAAAATATTTTTATAATGTATCGCACAATAGCAATCATTTCTAATGCTCCTGTAAATAATTAGAAACTTGTTGCGTTTTTAATTAGGCAGCGGTGTACAGAATTGTCAAGTTTTAAGAGAGGTCACCCCCTCGGGTGTTGTGATTTTTCTTCCACTTCATGACCGCGTCACTGCTTAAATAACCATATGGTTATAGTTGCAGGGGCATGGAGTGGTGTTATGTTATTTATACAAAGTATTGACATCGATGAAAATAGCAATCGCAGCCTCGCATCAAATTTGAGCCTGTTATAGCTCATATTTAATTAGGGGAGAGTGAGGTAAAACCGGGTACCCTTGATTCTGGCGCTGCTATTTTTCCTATCTAACAGACAGATACTGAATTACACTCTGCTAGTCAAGAAAAAGGAACAGTTTCAGTGGCGTGTTGTAGCTGCTGAATGCATTGCATCTCTGAAAGTTTATCTGTTTTAAAAAGTCAACTCTCTCTTTTTCTTTTGACTTTAAACTGTCCTTACTTAAAACTCATTGCAGTTATGAAAACTATATTTAGTCCAGGTGATACTATACGTTTACTAAGGATTCATACCCTATCAAACAGTAAGGATTTACTCCAATAATTGCGCGATTCTATATCGCTTTTTTAACCTCTGCACTCGGGGTTATAACCTGATGCTCCAAGTGGCGTAAGACCGTGACAGACAGTATTGATGATTCCTCCGATTAAGACGATAAAAACACATCACAGACGTTGATTGTTTATATTTTAATGATGTACTTTCTAACTTAAATAAAGAAGAAGGGTTAATCCAAGGGTTAATCCAAAGCAATCCAAGTCTGCGATTGCTTTAAACTGTCTTGGATGAGCCCACGAAAGCTGTAGTGGCGAAGAGGAAGAAGACACGTAAGTTTTGTACCTAATATTCTTAAAATGTCATATAAAATAAAAATAATTTCAACTTTTCCACTGAAAATTCGAGTTTTCCTAATTCATCATAACGTTAACATGTGTACCCGGTTTTACCCTACTAGTGTGGTAAAAGCAGGTAGTTTGATTTTTTTTATAAAAAAAAAATCATTGATAAAAAAAGTAATGAAACTGCGACTTTTCTGGAAAGATGTACTCCGATAAACATTGAATATTCTAATAAAATTTGGCAAGCTCTATGTCAAATGTTTTAGCTCCGACAGGCCTTCAAACCTTAACTACCAGGTTTTACCCCACTTTCCCATATACAATGTTTGAATGTTAGTTTATAATTGATTTTATCAAATGAGATTAATATTGAGATTAAGTACTTTAGACACAATATTTTACAACCATTTTTCTTTGCTTTATATTGATATAATGCTATAAAAGGGTTTCCATAACTAGAAGTAATTCCCGTTTCACCCATAAGACCGTGTTCAACCGTGAGATTCGTTTATTAGGTTATAAGCGCTATTAAAAAACATAAGAAAGGCGCAGTTCGGGTTCGCACCGTAGATTTTTCGTGAAAACGTAGGGATAAAATCATAAAAAAAGTGTTTCGTATTAATATGTAATTTAATTATCGATCTCTTTAATACAATATTTACACAGAGTAGTATAATCGTCACAGAATAGATGAATCACAAGCTACAACAGACCCTTGCTATATTCGATAAACTTGTGATTTATCTATTCTGTAACCATTAACTACTACTTAGAGTAGGTTTTGATGGCGCCATCTGTTGACAGTATATAGAACTACATTTCGCGTATGCGCGGTAAAACATTATTTACCACAAATGCTCATATTTCCCGTAATATTCAAATTTTAATTCAATGTTTCTTTTACGTATTGCCAAGTATTCTGTAAGTTTCGTACAATTCGAAAGAAAACTCTGCATGTTATAATCAAAAAACATACGGAGTTTGAAATTTTCAATTTAATTCCGATTTTTACTCCCATTCTGATAAATATTTTTATTGTCTCACTTTGGGTCCTAGTAATACTCCTCAAGCTCTTTAAAATGGCACCAGAATCAACATCCTAGCTAAACGCGTTTTCACGCTACACTTATTTATAACTCTACATAAAGCTGATTCGTAACAATCACGCGCATGCGCTTACACTGGTAGGATGACGTCACAGGCAGAACAAATATTATACGTCAACGAATATGATCTATCCGTTGTGGGGTCAACCATTCTTTTCGCATTATTAGTCTCGTAGTTATTAGCGATTTAAATCTGACGGTATTTTGTCACACAAGAAAGTTCGACCAACTATCACTGTAATGAGCGGAAACACGTTTTTACGTCAAAAAAAGTGAGATGGTGGAGGAGGCAAAACAGGAAAAGGTTTCCTCAGCAATGATTTTCATCTGAAATAAATATTTAAGTTTTAACTGATACTTCACCTTTCCTTTATTGCTACTAAAAACTCATTAAAAGGAAAATTTTGTTACGCACTGTTCATATAAATTGATAACAGAATGTGTTTCATTAAATGCTTGATACTATACATTATCCTTCACCTGCATACAGTAGGAAGTACAGTAAAAAACATAACTGATTTTTCTACCTTTATCACTACCGAAAAAAAATTATAAAATTAAAAATTAAATTTGTCATTCACTGCTTATATAAATCAATAACTGTTCATTAAGTGCCTAATTATACACATTACCTTCCGTCGGCGAAGTTTTCAATTACAGTAGAGATATTCTCAACGTAAAAGGATTTTTTTCTTTGTCATTACAAAAAAACCTTATTAAATTAAAATCAAAATTTTTCACTCACTGTTTATATAAATAGGTAACAGAATGTGGTTTATTAAATGTATGATTCCGTAGATTATTTTTAGTCGGTAAAGTTTTTAATTACAGTAAAAGGTGTTCTAAACGTTACTGTTTTTTTCCTTTATCACTACATAAAAACCTAATAAATTAAAAGGCTAACAAATAATTAAAGGCAATAAAACTTTTTAATTAAATCAGTATGTACATAAATCAGACATAGAATACAATTCATTAAGAGTTTGATTCTGGATATCACCTTTCATCGACAAAGTTTTCTATCGCACAATAGATAATCAAATCGTAACACGAAATGCTTTTTTTTAAACTTTCATTGCTATAAAAAAATTAATAACTCTATATCAGTAATAATGCATGTAGAACAAGAAGAAATTGTGGTTATTCCAACACTTGTCCTGTGTCGTCTTTCTCAAATCAACACCCTTACTTTTTTTTAACTTTATCAAAAACTTAATAATTCTATCTGTAACTGTGCATGCAAAACGGGAACAAATTGCAGTTAATTCAGCACTCGTCCTTTACTGCCTTTCCCAATTCAACACTCTTATTTTTCATTTTTACCGTATTAAAAACTTAATAATTCTAGCAGTAATTGTACACCATGTGAAACAAGAACAAATTGCGGTTAATCCAGTACTTCTCCTGTATCGCCTTTCTCAAATCAACACCCTTACTTTTTATTTTTACCTCTCTTTGCTATCGAAAACTGAATAATTCTATTAGCAATCGTGCATTCAAAACGAGAACAAATTGCAATTATGCAGTTAATTCAGCACTTGTCCTTTACTGCCTTTCCCAATTCAAGACCTTTACTTTTCATTTTTACCTTTCATTACTATCAAAAACGTAATAATTATATCAATAATTGTGCATGCAAAACAAGAACAATTTGCCGTTATTCCAGCACTTGTCCTGTACCGCCTTTCACAAATGAACACCCTCATACCACTTTTACCCTGAATTTCCTAGCTGCAATCCATTTAAACCCCGACTAAATAGCGAACAATCATAGCACTGAATGAAAAGAAAAATAGACCTCCCCAGTTCATTACATTTGAGGCCTTTTCATTTGTGTTCCCCACCTAAAAGTTTTCGATAAGCAACTACAAAGTGTCTTTTATTTCAGAGAAAGAGACCTGCTGGGCTATGATGGGTGTGTGTATACCCCGGAAGAAATTGATGTTGGCAGTTCCATTTGACGCTGAATTGACAACCATCGCGACACTGTTCCACTGGTTTATCGGGTTGGAATTGTGTGCCTACGCGAACCGGCCATCTATTTATTTATTTACCTTCAACGTCCACTCTCTGCGAGTTGACGAAACAAAACATGACGGTAGGCATTGTGTACAGAGTTAATAGAGCTTGCCATGAAAGCTTGCTTTGGTAATGTGTTTCTGGAATACGAGTTGATTTCTGCATCAAGATATTGTTCGCATCTTGTATTAGCTGATGGAATCATTTCATGAGCGTAAGATGGTAAGGGAAGGCTATTTATTAATGCATGTCATTCAGCAATCGAATGAATATCATTTTCGTACGAAACAACCCAAGATATTACAATCGAGTTAAGAGAATTGCAGCTTTGTTTACACAAATGGCATATCTTTCAAACGTGCAAAAATGTTAGCAGAATGAATGAAAATCATCTTTTTGGGTTTCATTATAGATGTTTTGAAGTATTATATACCAATGGTATAGGAAGGCTATTTATGAATGCAGGTTATTAAGTAAGCGAATGAATTTTTTTCCCATATGAAACAGATATTAGAATCGAGTTAAGACAATTTCAGCATTGTTTAAACGAATGGTATATCATTCAAACATGAAAAACTTTTAACAGAATGAATGAAAATCCTCAATTATGTTTCACTGTCGATATTTAAAAGAAATATATACCAATGGTACAGGAAGGCTACTTATGAATGCATCAAGCGAATGAATATCATTTTTATAACATTGTTTACACAAATGGCATATCACTCAAAGATGCAAAACTATTAGCAGAATGAATGAAAATCATCTTTTTGGGCTTCATTTTCGATATTTTAAGATGGTATATATACGAAGGTTATTTATTAATGCATGTATTCAGCAAGCGAATGAATGTCACTTTCCTATGAAGCAGCCCCATGTATTACAATCGAAGAATTGCAGCATTGTTTTCACAAATGGTACATCAAAAATGTAAAAAAAATATCAGTAGAATGAATAAAATTCATCTATTAGGGTTTTATTGTCGACATTTAAAAAAGTAATAACAAATTTTTGTATTATTTGTGTAACAAAGTAGCAATTATATATCGTTAGCCACAAAGAATAGAATTTAGGTTTGCTTTAAATTCAAACGCATCACTGTGAATTTATAAACTATATAGAATTGTCACGAAAAACACAGGGTGATATGGAAGTGTTCAGATTTTCAGACTTAATAATTCACAAACGTAGAGAAACGTCAAGAAACCAGAAACTATAAGTAAAATAGTTTATAGTATAAGTCAAAAGATGGTTCTGCAGTTGTCTAAGATACATTGCATATAATAAAACATTGGTCGGAGCTACGGCTTAGAAATGTTCAGTACATCGCCTTCAATTCAGGAGCTCAACTTCAGACGAGGAAGTACACTTTTTTTGCAGAACTGAGAAACATTTTTTTTTACTAATTTTCTGTCGTGCCATCAGAAATAGTGATTAAAGCTGCGAAAAGCGTGGTTCCTCATCTAGCAACTAAGCTCGTGAATGTAGGACGACAATTGAACATATATATGCCGTTACTTCGATCGAATTCTTATCCTAAGTAACGCATCGCTTCCATAACTTCGGAACCATTGGCGGTTTAAACTCTAAACTATAGTAGAAATAAATTATGATTTCATGACAAAATAAATCTGGTTTTGTTTCTATCCTTTTTATACAAGCAGCATCTTCCTACCGTTACGAAAATTGTCCGGTGTGTGAACGTCGAAAGCAGTCCAACAAGCAGGATTGTGGGAAAAGATGCTTTATTCTCTAATATTTCGGAAACACGAAGCGCAGGTAACAGGAAAAGCACAGCGCTTGCACAAATTAGCAACACAGGCAGGCATGAAATCACTAACAATAACAGTAATACCACAAAAAATAGAGCTCAGCGTCTAACAGCTGACCAACTCGCAATGCGAACAAGACTCCAAAGAGATTCTTCGCACTCCGAAGACGATTGTCTCATCTCAACACCTCCGGGTTTTTATATCTTTTCCAACAAGATGTGACGTTACATAGAATAATCTAGAACATTCTGTATATCTTCGCTCCTAATAGAGATAACGAGAAAATTCTAGCATTTTTCTGGACTTTCATTTTGTCGCCAAGATGGTCGATTAGGTCGGGGTTCGTTGGCTTCCATTCCCCTATAGCTACTAAGAACCTCTGTAAATGTCTCTTCCCAACCATAAGACTAACATTGTGGGAAAGCGACATAACATTTTCGTAACATTACCTTCATTTGTTTAACAATTATTGATTTTTAAAGTTGTTTCTTACTTGGAAAGAAAACTGATAAAGGATCGTACTACACTTAACGAAAAATTTTAAAATAAAATATAACAGATTAGAAAACTCATCCCTCTGATTCTTTGTCGAATTCAATTTCGTACATATAGCGTTATATTCCCCTCAAGTGTTTTATGAACTTGTTACTTCCGCACCTGGTTTTATTAGAAAAATCTCGAATAAGCATAAGAAAAACAAGGAAGTGGGCGAATAGAAAATACCGAGAATACAACGTATCTTTTTAATTAAATAACGTTTCGCTCTCAGCGGGTCTTACGTAAAATTAAGCAGGTTTTTCCGATAGAAATTCATCATTTAGAGCAAAGAAAATGATGAAGCGCGCTGTTACTCGCAAGTAAATCAAAGATAAGATTCCGGGGAGAGATTTCCATTTGTATCCTATTACCTAGATTATTTTTCACTGATCAATAGTTTTATTAACACCTTCCCATTTTATCGGTCTCGGATAATATTTCGCTGGGGAGATTGCTATATGCACCGATTAGTTCTCTTATCTGATAAGAGAACAAAGTTTTTAAAGTGAATAGATGGAGAAGACACGCAAACAAATAAAAATTAAACAAACCAGATAATACTTTTCGAAGGCTGCGATATTCATTTTCTGCTATTGGAGCGTTGCGGAGTATATGTAGGAAGATAATATCTTTATTGTAGTTTTGGTATAGGAAATCAATTTACAGCGAGTTTCTTTATTTTTTTTTTTTTTTTGCCTAAATGGAAAAATCTTCCTACTCGAATCATCTGCGATACGAAGGAGTTGGAAATCGAATCTTGTAATCTTTTGGATAACCTTTGAGAGATTTGCCGTTATAAACGATGTGTAGTTGCTTTGAAAAGGAAAGAAGAGCTGTGCGAAAATTTTCTGATTGTAACGATTTTTTCTCATCGGAATATTTAGGAGCTAGTGCTTAATATTTTGGAAAATAGTTAGTGCGTTTTTCGTGTTTAATTACTATAGTATGTGTCTGAAATAGTTTCGGTAACAAATAAGGGCAATAACATCCGCTTCGAAATTCGATTTTGAGACTCTATTAGATTTCTTTTTTAATGAATGAATCTGTACCACGCTTTACCAGATTCATTAACGCTGATTAATAGTTCATCCTTTAATGTAGATTCGTAGCAACGAATGCAATCACTATTTAGCAGTAATAATAATATATCGTTTATCAAGCAACACCACCTATCTCAGTTTTTTGAAATTTGAAACTAAACGAAAGAACTGAATATTTCGCAACCAATAACGAATATTTCTGAAATTTTTTAACAGCTGATATAAACATAAGAATGCTTGCTACAACCAGATGTGAAAAAAATTCAGAAATATTCGTTATTGGTTGCGAAATATTCAGTTTTTTCTTCCTCTTTGAAATTTCAAAAAATTAAGATAGGTGGTGTTCCTTGTTGAGTGAAGATATATAAAGTAATGAGATGAAGACAATGCTTGAGAAGTTTTATCTTGGGAAGAAACACAGTTATATCAAGCAAAACATTATTTACAGAGTACTTCCTCTATAAATGCAATGTCCCAAAGAACAGAAGTCATGTCGCACCAAAAGCAATTCGGAGAAAAACGGGAAATTGCGGGTTTAGGTGGAATGTAATGCTGCTAGTTATTTGCTAATTCAGCATTTTAAATAGGCTTGTAATAAAGTCGGTTTCAGGCTAATGATCCGAGTCACAAAGAATTGAGAAAATTAATGTCGACTGAATTCATTTATCACATTTATTAATTAAACCACAGAAGGTAAATGACTTTGTAATTAGAATCTTGTGTCCTATCGCAATTTGAAAAATATATGAAATTATTTGAAATAAAAATATTTGAAATGCTAAACAATAGGTATTTAAAATTCAATTTAAGTGTTGATAAAATTCAAAAGAGATAAGTGCTTGAAAATTTCAAAAAACGTGTTTAATGTAAATATTATCATCCAACTTCGCATTCACTTCGATGAGAAAGCAGAGAAAGCTTTTGTGTCGAGTACAGTCAAGAATTTCTGTTTTATAAATTTTGTATATCGTTGCAGCCTTAACATACTGAAAAAGTAGCATCTATATTTCACTTGTTAATTAATTTTTATGTGTAAAATTTTCTTTATTAATATTTTAATACGAAAAGGCCGTATTTTCGTCTCTTAAGACATATTCCTATACTCTCTGCAAGTTCTCTTTATGCTAAAATAAATGCTGATACTATTTTATAAAAAAATTATTGATAATTCTTTCCTCATCAGAACATTATATTTTCAAAATACGTTTCATTACTCATCATTTTCCATATACAGTGGAACCTCGGGAATCCGGACACCAGGAATCCGAAATTTCGGATAATAAAAAAAAATTTCAATTGGTATTTAAGAATACACAAATGTAATGTTTCTACAGCAAATACAGCAAATCAGTACACAAATTCGAATACAATAAATCTTCTTATCTTCTTTTGACGCAAGGAACTAAATTTGCTCGACGATGCAAATTGCAGCAAGCTCTTTCCGTACCAGAGTACCCGAAGTCAATACTCTGTATTTGGTATATGAAGAGTATTTTACCGAATTTTCCGTCTAATCCGAATTTCCCTGTATCCGAATAGAGGTCATTCCCAATTAGTTCGGATTCCCGAAGTTGCACTGCATAAGAAATGGAACAATTAAAATTGACGCTTTATGCGCACATAAATTCTAATGCAGAATTTTTAATTAATTTTAAAATAGAAAACAACTAGAATATTGAAACATTGAAAGTTCGGAAAATATATTTATGGTTTCCTTTCAATAGAATCACCATAGCAAAACTATGCAGGTTACTGATCCTAGTCCATTTCAATTTCTAAAATTACCTTTAAAGAATACAAAAATAATAAATAAATAAAGCCAAATCTTTTGTTTTTAAATATTAATGAGTTAAAAACAACATAAAAAATGAATTATGTTATTAAAATCGTACACTGTCAACTCAAATCAACAATCAACATTTATTTAAAATCAACATGCTGAGTTTAAAAATTTATATTAGGTCTCGGTGAAATAGTTTTCAGAATGCTTTTCTGTTTACATTAAAAAAAATCTAAGAAAACGTGTGTCACATTATGACTTCTGTATTTAAGCGAGAGAATCCATTTCAGAAATGAATAATATACTTAAATATATCAAGCGAGTAATGAGACTGTTCCGATTCATAAAACTCATTTAGCCAGACATTAATTAATAAAATTTTATATTCGAGGAACGAAGTTGTATTTTTATCAACCATTCTCCAAAATCTTCAATCAAGAAACGTGAGAAACATTCTAGAAACTCCGCGGACCCAATTAAATTTCCATCATTATCAAAATTTCGAATTGAATTTCCCTATCTTTCGTTTCCTTTTCCGATTAAATCGTCTGATTCTAATGAGATGCCAAAAGATAATTCAATGCAGAGAGAAGTTCCCTTCCAAACTCTCTACATTCTCATTATATTAGTTAATGTGTTAGTATTGTTATAATTATTGTTATTACTGCCGCAGAAAATCGGAGCTCGAAATCTCATCGCTGCATTGGCGCGAATGCCTTCGATTCTTAATTGAATTTGTTGAAACTATTTTCGAATTATTATCAGATTTTTTTCTGTTTCCTTTCTCCTTCACCTAATTCCATTTCGGAAATTCGAGAAAGAAATGGAAATGGATTTATTTCGGGACAACTGTGTGCGCCCCGTAGAATTATGTAAAGAGAAAATGAGGTTTTCGTTGCTTGAACCGAGCTGAAGCTTAATTCTGAATCATTGGGGAAAATCGTTTTAGAGACGCGACAGTGTTAATGCTTTAAGTAAACATAATTTTGAGAGGTTTCGAGGGTATTAGAATCAATCTGTTTTATCCTTTCTTAGTGTGTATTCAGTTGGAAATGGGATTTATTTTATTCTGTTGTGGAATTTACTGTACACAGATTTTCTCTTTTATAATCGTGAATTACACCACAAGAATGTTTATTATTTATCTCACAATCTCATGGTTTTTAATTGAATAGTTTGAGCTTAATGGAACGCAGCTTTGAATATATTTTTTTGGAAATGAGAATATTATGAATTCTTTCACATTAAAGAATGTTTAATATTAGAAATAATGATGATTATGGTTAGCTATAAGTTATCCTCGTGGATATACATTTTTCTAAATATTCTTTTTCATTTAATGATTATATCTTAAATTTGATTTTGCTACAATATTATATTACAATAATTTCTTATTCTAGAATTCTCTTACCATTTCTTTCTTTTCGGAGAATTTCATATTTATGTGGCTTTGAAATTGTTTGAATAATATTTTCTCATTTGTGTCGTGCACTCTCCGTCGAACATCCATTTTAAAGAAAACCAACAAATATCACAGTGAATATTTCCCAAAATGTTATCGTAATTCTTTAACTGACTGATCAGATGTCACTACTTTCTCTTGCGCCACTTTCTCCACAAGCAGAATGGAACTTTCCTTTGCCAAACCACAAATAAGTTTAAGTGTCTTACTGCTTTGTATTTAAATGTTTGGAGAACCAGAGAAACACAGAAAACACAAAAATGCTCTTTTTTAAGAACTTATTTAAAAACATTAGAATTTTAGATTGAAATTAAACAAATAGAAATTTCATCGTCGAACTTATATGGCAAAAAAAAACCAACGAATATCATACCCTCTTGTAACCCTCAGTGAATATTTCCCTATATTTTAGAGTAATTCTTTAACTGACTGCTCAGATGTCACTATTTTCTCTTGCGCCACTTTCTCCACAAGCATCTTTCTTTGGAAACCATGGAATCTTTCTTTGGAAAACCACAAATACATTGATGTGTCTTACTGCTTTGTATTTAAATGTTTGGAGAACCAGGGAAACACAGCAAACACAAAAGCGTTCTTTTTAAGAACTTGGAAGTATAATTCAAACCTTTATTTAAAAACATTAGATTTCAGATCGATTTGTATGCAGTCGCACGTCAAATACGTGACACGAAAATAAAGGCATCAAACCCACAACAGAAAACGTTCTGTTATATATTTTTTGCTCTCTTTCTTTTCCTGAAACTTTCGAAAAATTCCCCGAAGCCATTGTTCTTCATAGCTAGCGTATATTTCTATAAGAAGCCATTTCACGTAAAAAACGGTAGTAAAAAAAAGAATTGTTCTTCAACCTCACAGGGTAAAAAAGAATTTCCACCAACTTTCAATTCGTCGTCTGCCTTTTTGTTCGTCAGAAGCAGTTGCAGTTGTTTTTCTTATTCTTTTATTCCTCTCACTACCACTGGATCGTCCTGTGTAACTCTAGGCTATTGGAAATGAGAGTTGACAGTTAAATCAAAAAAGAATTCTTTTTTTTACTTTTTTTCATGTTTGTAGGGACTAATAAAATATTACGTATGCGAATCAAGCAAAAATGTTATAAAGTGAACTTCCTAAAAATTTCTGAAAAACAGGAATGGAATTATCTAGTCACGTTCTTTAGGAATGATGTTCCTTGCACAGTCATCTGATAATTTTAAGATCATTCATAAGAACAGCTCAAATGATGATGAACAAATCATCGTACTGAAATTTGTCTCTGCAAGATATTTATTTATACATCAGCAACAAATTATCCTCCAGATGTGTTTCCCTTACACAAATATTATAGCTTTTTTTCTTATTAAAATTTCATCTGAATTTAACTTACCATACTTCATAAACAATGAAAACTCTAGAAAGTTTTCTAAACTTTACTTTGAAGGATGAGTTACTAAATTTGAGAATTCTAACGTGATGTATTTATTACAAGATTATCGTTGACTCTATCCAAGAAACTGTTGCGGTATTTGTAGCATTTACTGGACATTTCTGCCTTTTTTATCCATACAAAAACATTTTTTCCTTAAACTGTAATGATATTTGTATAGTTTATTGGGCAATTTTACAATTTTTTTAACCTAATCATTATCACACACACACATATATTTCTGAAACAAAGGCTATGTGGGCATCACAGTTCCGTCGGTGATCCAGTAGCGAGTTCACACAAAGATATCGAATTACGAACCTATCATTGACAAGCAAGAATTAAACAAATTTCTTTCGAATGCATCTGATTTTGTTAACATGTAGAGACATTTGCACAACACTGAGCAAAATTTTCACACTAATAGGCAGTTAAATTGCTTCTGTGAAACTTGTTTCCTTAGAAGTATTTTCTTTCGGCAGTGAAACGTGAAATCTTTTATTATAATGGATGATGAAATTTCTGAAACTAGATGACATTGCCACCTCTTAAGATAATTTGCAGTATTTTAAAAGTACAAATCTTTGACTGTCAAAAATAAATAATAGTCAGCCACACAAGCCTATCAGCAACGCAGGCAACCGAAATAAACATATATTCAAAATAATATGACTAGTAGTTCTGTGAACAGTAGAGCTGGTGTACAAAAAAAAACCCTAATGCTCTTCACCGCAATCTTAAAGGTTTTGCCATTTTTTTTTTTCGAATGCGAATTATTTGCACAAAGCTCTGATTTTATCAGTATTGACAAAATTACAATTAAGCTTCTGCTTTTATCTGTATTAACAAAATTACAATAAAATGTCTTGCCATTACCAAAGTGATTCAAATGTTTTAATGGAGCCAAACTCGCCAAGCATCGAAGCCATTAAAAAGTTCGCTATCTTGAAATGGAATTAAAAATAATCAATCAAAAACTAATCGTTTTTAATTACTTCAAGGAACTTTCATGCCAAATTCGAATAGAAAATCGAGCAATGCATTGGGTCGTGACTGAGTAACAAACAAATTTACAGACAACGGTCGAGTTGAAATTGAACCTCGGTTCACTAGATCAATAAGAGTTTAGTTTAGTTAGATTAAGGACACATTTTGATGCTTCTCAATGTGTACAGAATATGGTTAGTTGGTTAGATTAAGGCCCTGTACTGAAGCTATACGAGAGATATTTTTCGATAGACCATGGTAAGATAACAAGAATGGCACTCCTTCCCTGAACTTTCATACCACATCAACAGACGGTTGTTTGACGGGCACGAGGATCTTTACACCAAAGGTGTCAAACTCGCATAGCACGGGCCAAATAAAGGAGCTCCAATTTTATGTGGTAGTAAAGAGAAAAAAAAAACGCTTTAGTTTTTATACGAACACATGTTTATTTCGGAAACATAGGATAAAAAAGAATAAGAACAACAGTCAAGTTAATGTTTTTTATCTATGTCTTTGGTGCCTTTTCTACTTCTAGGGGTATCTTATCCACTGTGATTAATTTACAACTGACCCAAGTTAATATAAGTAATTCTGGACCTGACAGAAAACTGCTTTTATAAGTAAAAATAATTGCTCTCTCCTATAAATACTTCTAAGCCACTTTTCGAGTGTTTTCAAATTTGGCTGGCAAATAGTTGTGGAATCCAGGCTTCTCAACTTCAATGAATGTTGCCTTCAAATCTGTATAGCACTGGATGTCTATTACCTTGTAAGGTGTAAAAGGACTAGTAATCAGTCATTTGTGATTGTTGTATTTAGTTATAAATAATTATGTATAATTAGGAATTTAAAAAATTAAACTACGACATTTTTATTACAAGTTTTGTTTCATGCAGGTTCAAAAGTTTTGTTCCATGCTGGTTCAAAAATTTTGTTTTTTCAGGGCAACAAAAATACTCTTTGTAGGCCGCGAGATTGACGCCCTTTTTCAGGGGTGGGGAACCTGCGGCCTTACCAGTTATTTACAATTTTCATTGAAATAATATACTTGTCTGTAAAATACTGATAATTACAGAACAATAACCTTTAAGATTCTGCCGATATGGCTTTTTGCCCACCTGCCGAAATTTAATAAGTCCTTTCAGTGCAAAAAGTTCCCCCACTCCTGTCCTTGTGGTACACTGAGGATTTTTAGAGTGACCGGATGTAAAACTTGCAATGTATCAGTATCGAATCTGAGATTCTGGCACCAGGCCACCGCCATTCTTAATCTATGATGGGAAATATTAATTAATTATTTGAACAGAGAAATATAATTTTTAAATAATCATGAACAATAAAATCCTAATCTTCCAGTAGTTGCAATTCCTCGGAGTCCTTTATGATTTTTCTATAGAAACACAAAGACGCTTGTATTGTGTGCACGGCTCTGAAGATTTATCTTTTACTAATCCACACAAAAAATGCTGTTGCATTATCCTTTAAAAAGTGTTACATTTCTATGACATCCGTTTCTCTTCTAAATAGAATTGTATAGAAATATCATTACTATTATAATAGCCCAGATCTGTCTATCGGTAACGTTCTGACGTCACCAACAATAAAATTCGCGCCATAGCACTGAGAGACGTTAAACAGCATTATTTCATTGTTAGAGAACCCAAATTTCAGTAATTTTAAATTTAAAAGAGTAATTGTAGTTCTAATTTCAAAGTTAATAGCTCTAAAATAGTGAAATAAAATCTTCTATCGATTGATATAAAATTTATCTCGCTATCATCAATAGTTCCCGAGAAATTTTAAATTTTATTAATCATATATTTCAAATTAATTTTCGTTTTTTAATAGAAAGTAGTAAATTATGTCAGTGGTATATCATGCGTGTGATATAGTTTGGACGCCACGATAATTATTTATTGCTATCGTGATGATATAATCTGATGATATTTTTTGGCAACGTTTGACAAGCAGAGAAGTGCTTTGTTTTGATTAGAATTTCGAAAAAGAATTCCTTTGAAATTTTAACTTTTGACTTACGTTTGACAAGCTGAGAATTTCATGGTTATTGAATTATAATAAAATTGTCAAACAACGAAAAATATTTCATACAGAATGTTGTTTACCAAGAGGTTTTTGAATAAAGAAATATGTAAATAAAAAAATATTTCCTTTCATAAAACATATGTTTATTTTATTTGTTTTCAATCAATGTTAAACATTTCTCTCGCATATATATCTATTTAAACACGTCAAATTTGACGGGAAATCTCTCAAATGAAGAGGCAATTTGCACCCATCATACCATGACGGGTGATTTTCTAGTTTTTAATAATCATAAACAATGAAATCCTAATCTTCCAGTTGTTGTTTCCATTGCCTTATCATTCTACTAACAATTCCTCGGAGTCCTTTATGATCTGTCTATAGAAACACACAAAGCATTTTGTATTGTGTGCACGGCTCTGACGATTCATCTTTTACAAATCCACACAAAAAATGCTGTTGCATTATCCTTTAAAAAGTGTTACATTTCTATGAAATCCTTTTCTCTTCTAAATAGAATTGTGGAGGTAAAGTAAGAATTCCGCAATACTTCGTCATCAACAACAAGTTGAAGAATGTCAAAGGTGATATATTAGAGGTACTTCTTGTACTATCGGCTTTGACAACGCAAGAATCCTATAAACAGAAATAAATAAACAGAAAAAAAGAGAAACCTTCAAAGCAGTAACAAACCCAACAAAGCTTCAAAAGAACCAAGGAATGGAAACGCAAAAAGGAAATAAAAAATGGTCCTTAGACAGCAAATAGAAAATAGGAATCACATCTGTTGTTCGAACTTGGTTTTGGTCGACATGAGCGAACTCTGGTGTCCGTTGCTATGACGACCACCAACAAAA
Organism: Araneus ventricosus; assembly: GCA_013235015.1. Lineage (NCBI taxonomy): Eukaryota > Metazoa > Arthropoda > Arachnida > Araneae > Araneidae > Araneus > Araneus ventricosus. The sequence continues at coordinate 3,853 of BGPR01004239.1, read as the reverse complement.
AATAATAATAAGGAAAAGAGTAAGAAAGGTTCCAGAGTCTAAAAATGATAAAAGAATAAAAAAAGAAACTGGTTATCAAACTTGATTTTATTTCCACCACAATCTCTAGCGAGCAACATAGATGCTGTCTTTTTATTATTATAGATGAGACACAGTGAAAATAAAATTGAATAAAAAAAGAAAAGAAACGAAAGGAGCATTTGCATGTTTGGTTGAAACTGAATTGAGACATTTACATTTTTTAAAATAAAAAAAAAGAATGAATGAATATTGTTCCCTTACCTTGCAGCTTAAATAGGTTCAACTATTCATTACTCTTCATTTTTGGGGAGTACGCGAGACGTATTTTTGAAAAGAAAATCTTTTTCCGCCAAAACATTTTCATTTTGGAAGGGAAAAATATTTTATTTGTCTGCCTCCCAAATCTTTATATCCCCCCCAGAAAAAAATAGTCGTTGGGATTATTGTATATGGAGATTTCCACATTTTTATCTGACTTTAAAACGTTTAGTGTTATTTTTGAGGATAATTTATGACCTTAAAGTCTTTTACTATTGATAATACGCATTTGCGAGTGAAGTTGAAATTTAACAGGAGGAAGCTGCGTTTGAAAAATGAAGCAGATTTGCGAAATAAATTCAGCAAGTTTGCATTATCTTTATGCTTTTTTTTCCGTTTATAAATATGTAGAGAAATAACTTCGAAGTACTCAAGATGAGACAAATTTGAGCTGCATTTAGCAGGTATTTATTTTAACTGCAGAAAATGCACTAGTCGTTAAAGGACTCGATTATAAATAAAAGTTTTTTTCTAATCTCAATATTTTTATAGAACTATAAGGCTAGAAGCAGTTTTGGAGGCATTTTATCTGAATGTTGAAACTAAGTTCTTGAAAAAACAGGCTTTCAAAATCTAATGCAGGGAATGCTCTCTACAGCGGCCACCCTCCGTTCCAAAGAAAATCGGCCGTTCAGAGGGGTGGTCGCTGTAAAGGAGTTTAGTACAAAATACAGGCTAGTCATAAATTATTGACCCGATTTAAAAATTAATAAAAAAAACTAATAATGCTACAACTGCGTTTTTCTAATGAGAGAGCAAATAATTTTTTTTCAGATAAGTGGCGTATTATTACGTTCTAAATTTGCTACATCTAGAGATTTCCATACGCAATAGCTACCGATCGGCAGAAGCCGATGTGCGTTTATTGGTTTCCTTTTTTAGTTTCTCTTGAATATCTCGAAACCTATTCAGTTTTCGAATTACAATTAATTTAACCTCTTCAGACCTGATATCCGGTATACCGGACATTAACTTTGAACTGCTCCTATTAATTCAATAATTGACGAAACTATATGCTGTTTTTTTAAAATTTGATTCTCGATTTTCTTAGAAATATAATCGTTGCAAGAATTTTTCGTTTCGGGCATGGAATCATTTCATTTTTTTAGTTTTTCCAAAAAAAAAAATCGAGAAAATCATCGTTCTTCCCAAAATGGAACTCAGTGATGAATTTTGTTTTTCAAGTCTTTCTTGTTTTTAATACTTTTCTAACCATTTAAAAGGCTTCTACAATATTTTATTATCCTTTGACAACCATTTTAAAGTAAAATTTGTTTGATTTTTTGTTCTATTCAGTTGAAATATCCGGTATTCTCAGGATGCCAGACATGGGGTAACTTTTTTAATTTTTCATCTACAGGCTTGAAATTTCATTTTTGCTTAAACCTTTGTAGTAATACACAGTACGCCAAAGGAAAAAATTCGAACTCCATTATTTCTTCATTCCGACTGAAGGGGCTAACAAATTAAAGAGCGTAAAATTCCCTACAAATACGTGCTTTTATTTTTCTTCTAGCTTTAACAGTCTTATAGATAATGACCCTCAAAAATGGGAGATGTCCAATAATTTATGACCACCTAGACCGCCGTAACGCCCATCTGGAAAAATGCTTTTTAAAATACACTCTCATTTAAAAAAACGTAGTTCTAACATTATCAGTTTTTTTTTATTAATTTTTGAAATGGGTCCAATAATTTATGACCACCCTGTATTTATTCAGAGAAATTATAATTCGTTATTTCTGATTAAGCGAATTTTAAGAATCGTCTAAAGAAAAAAAAAATACTTGATTCAATTTCTTTTTTGTTTTGTTTTATGTAAAAAAAGATATTTGGCTTGGATCTTTTTGTATTTTTGGAGGTAACTTTTTTCTTCAATTTTTTTTTAAATTGTGAAGCTAAATCCTAATCGATACGTTGTTAGTTGCTCAGAGATGGGTAATAGTGCCATTTATTCATTCTGAATTCTGTTTAGATGAATTTTCATTCGCTGATAGTCGCAGCCCATATTATGATGTAAAAATATTTCTTAGATCATTTCACAATGACTGGAAATGTACTAAATTGGAGAAAGACCTGATACTTTTCATCTGTGGGGGGAAATGAAAGATATCTAAGCTAGCAATCTACTCTTTGAATTTCCACACCTTGAAAACGCGAGACCGTTCGACCACCAATGGTAGATTTAATATTTAAATACAACCCTATTAGCGCAGAAATATCACTAAACGTTCGGAGTACGCCCAGGAATATTTGAATGCTGCAAAGTGAACTCCATGGGTATTCATTCATCTGATCACAGGATTTTGTTTTAAGAAGCCCAAGCTATTGATACTTTATTGATCAAAATCATTTAGCTCGTACTTCGGAAGCATTTTTCTTGCTTTAAGCAACATAATTTCATATTATTAAAAAAAGTAAAGTTAATTAATTTTAAACATGACAATATTTTTTCGACAAGTTCCCTAATTTCAGAATTTTTATTATTATAGCAATCATTTAGTCCTTTTCAATTCACAGATGTTCCCGCCAAGCACGCTATAACTTTCGCCGAATGTTCTGTGCATGACTACATGCAATATTCCCAATATTCCCGAATATTATTGACCATTTTCCGTGTGCGATTAGGGAAGGCTAATGTGTGTGTGGTACGGATCTTCAATGGAATCGAGCCACGATCTTGCGATCCTAATAGAGTGAAAGCAAGACTTGTAACTAGCCGTGGCGGCTTCAAACTTCCCACGTCGAATACTGAGCACCAGTATTTGTCAATAAATATATTTCATTTCTGGATTTTCTTACGATATCCCAATCCATGATCATCGTAAATGCGCATGTAATCTAATTTAAAAGTGCTGCTGATTTACCCTAAGCTGTGATATCACCTTTTCTCTGCTGCAAGATGCATAATGGATTCCACAAGTAAATTGGCGCAGTTCTCTTTACGTGTGTCACAGAAAACAAACAAGAGAGCGAGAATGGACCTCATTTAGATAGGGTACAATCAGTCAACATGAATGGCAAAGTTCTTTTCCACGCTGACTGAAATTGCGAAGACGTTGCGTGAAGATACGAGTTCGGTATTTAAATAATCCATTAACATTTCAGATAACATTTTGAAACAAGATGATTGAATTATTAAATTATAAATAATAACTATGCATTTGCATTCTAATCTGCAATTTTATATACATTCATTAATATATTCGTAAAATGTTAAACTCATTTTCTAATTTTGTAGTTAAGCTTCGCTCAAAATGAATCAAAGCTTTCGAGAGGGTGCATTTAATATTTTAAAATAAAGAGTTGGTAACGAGACCATTAAATAAATAAAACGTTGTTTGATTAAATCTTTCATGAATGTTTTAAATTACAGAATAGTTAATTCGATGTTTCAATTAAATAATCTGTAAGCTTCCAAATACACAGAATAAATAAACAGCTGAACAATTCCGCAGCTTAAGCTCACATGGGCTGCAATAAATTTTAAAAAGTTACATTTTCTCGACTTTAC
>BGPR01004238.1:92913-116435 GCA_013235015.1 Araneus ventricosus | reverse complement strand
CATTGTTATATATTTTCAGTGCTAGTATTGTTAGTGTATATTTTACCAAGAGCATGATTATTTGTTCATTTTAATGGGAATTATTGTGTTACTGGCTGGCATCAGAACTATGCTAAGTCCAAAATTTTGAATTTTGCATGTACATTATTCTTTGGGTATTTGCATTGTTTTAAGTCTATATTCAACATTTTTTGCTAGAAACTTTTACTGCACCAAAGACATGGAACATTGCAACTTGAAACTTTTGTCTGGCTATTCTGAAAGTTTTTTTTGGGGGGGGAAAGCAGTTTTGGACTTAATGTAGATCTGGTCTAAGGCAGGAATATCTTATTTTTGCAATTGTTTATATATTCTTGCCTATTTACTTTTAGTCTGCTCAAGCAACTTTCCATCAAGAGCATATAGATCCATTGCCTGGTGATCTTTTTGAAACCCTTGATGATGATGACTTACCTGGTCAAGATATGAATGACATTTTTAGTTGGACAGAAATTCCTCAGAGTCCTGGAAATTCTCCCCGTCGTGATGGTTGCTCCCAGCCTTCTAGTCCTGGTTCATCATTTAGATTGTCTTCATCCAATCATGGTGAACAAAACAAAGTATATATATTTATGTGTTTTATTAGTTATTATATTTGTTTATTACGTTTTAATAATGAATAAGCAAGTTTTAATATTCACATGCCTCTGAAAAAGTTTACATTTTTCGAGTCCTGCATTAAATATATCTAAGGTACTTCCTTTTTAGTATATTAAGAGTAAACTGTAAGATGGTTAATGTTGAATTTTGAAAATTCAAATTTTGTTTCAAGCTCAGACATTTAATGGCATGCCTATGCAATTTTTTTGCAATCCTTTCAATTTAGAAATGTTTGATTGGCTGCATAATGCAATATATATTTTGCATAATAAATTTAAATTTGGTAATAATATGTTCTGATGAATCAAAATAAAATTTTTTTACACTTTTGAATACATCGTTTTACCAAAATTCAGTTAATATAGCCACATATGGGTAGGTTTTACTGTAAATTGGTTTATCATTTTTTGTATCTATGTTTTCTCTTCTAGTGTGAAAGCATTTTGACGGAAAGCCAAGATGAAGCTTTACAACTCTTGCAGCAGCCATTAGCATTAGGTTACTATGTGTCCACGGCAAAAGTTGGTCCTGTTCCCAAATGGTTTTGGGCATCTTGTCCTCAGATGGAAAACAAATTGCCTGTTTTTCTGAAGGTGTGTGAAATTTTATTATTAATTTCTGTGCAGTTAATTTGCGTTTTATTGTTAGTCTAAATCTAGCTTGTCAAATTCAAAAGATAACTTGTATCAAATAAACAATGTAGATGTCTGTTGCACCCGAGGGGGGGGGGCTTGTACAGAAATGTAGTGTTATCTTGATATCTCTTCTAATAATAAAAGTGGATGTGTGTCTGTGTGTGTGTTGGAACTCTACAAGGCAAACTGTTGGACCTAGTTATATATAAAAGACTTAATTGAAATTTTTTGCAACCAATAACTCTGGCAAACTAACTGGTTACCAAAGATTTCTTGTTCATAATAAAAGAACAATAGAAAAAAATTAATGGTTTCTTCCTGATTCTTGGTATATCATTTCTGTTGATTCAAAAATTGTTTTGTTTGCAGTGATAGTTTTCAAAGAGAACCCAATGTAAATTTTTTATGATTTTATAGGAAATTTAATTTATTTTCATATCTGTTTGCATTGTTGAGTACTTTAAAAAAAGCAGAAATTATTTTATGGATGATTTTTTGAATGTTTATCAAATCCAACTCTCAAATATTTGTAAAATTTAGGCATTTGAAATTCACTGAGTTTTGCATCAAAATTGCAATAGTTCCTATCTTAATCACCTCTATTTAAATATGATTAGGTACAGATTTTCTATATTAGTATGGACTGCCAAGGCAAATTGCAGGCTTCTTGATTCAATTATATTATATTTCTAGAAAATAACTTGTAGTTGGTGCCCTGGAAAAGACTGCCAATTACGAGTTGTCTCGTAGTTGGCAATCGACTTGTTAAGTGAAAATATTGAACAATGCCAAGATTTAAAATCTGCAAACCTTTAGTTATGGAGTCAGTTTTAAAGCTTTCAATTTTCAGTGTATTTTTATGATTTAATTTAATCAAAAGCTTTTAATTGGAATCTATATTGATACATTTTGATATTTAGTTAAAAGGCATGAAATGTGTATTAAAATTGTTGTTGCATATTGTTATACTAATCTTACTACTAAGGTATTTGTTGTATAGATAGTTTGAATGCTTCATTTTGCTGCTTATAAATTTAGATATTGTGTTTACTTCACATTTATTCATTTTTCCCTTTTTTGTTTTTTTATTTTCAGTCTGCTTTGCTTATCCATTTACCATTTATACAGCAAAGTTCAGATGAATGGCTGCCTAATAATAGTCAGCAACAACTCCTATGTCATCCTCTTGACTCAAACTTCACTACAGATGTCTTGAGGTATTTTATATAAATAGTTTGATGGTTTTTTTTTTTAACATTCGTTTCAAAATAAATTTAATTCTGATTTAGCAGAATTTTTTCACTTTTTTTATTTTGAAGGTACCTATTAATTATAAAAAGATATGAATTCTGTCTGTCAGCTCTAATCGTTACAGAACTAAATAGTGAAATTATAAAATATTATTGAATATAATAGTAAAAATTTTTTGGAAATAGATATTTAAGTTTATACGAGTTAAGATGTTCCAGTTATTTGGAAATTTTGAAGTTAGATACAGATATAAATTATATATATGAATCTGTATTAAGATTTTGTGTGAAAGAGTTTTTCATTCAATTTATTTTAAAATAGTACCCAATATTAGAATGTTTTGCCATAAACAGCTACATAGGAATTGATCTTATAACTTTTAACTGATTGATTTGTATAGTTTTCTTCTATCTTTAATGCATGCCCATCTCTGTTACAGGTATGTTTTAGAAGGATATAATGCTTTATCTTGGCTTCAACTCGATTCCAAATATTGTGACAGGCGTTCTTGTCTCCCAATTCATATGCAAATGTTGATGCAACTGTATGGTATTGTTGAAACTATTTTGTGATAGACAAGTGGTGATACTTAGTCAAAAAGTATATTGTTCTCATCAATATATATATAAGAAAAATATCTATTGTAATGATATTTTAACATTTGTACAGCTATTTCCAGATGTTTTAAGTGAGATATATTAATTTTTAATGAAATGCTGTTTTTATATGAATAAATGGTTCCATTCTCATAGTGTTAATCTAGTTAAAGCTGAAAGTATATCTGAAGAGAGAAAATCAAAGGTTTTATATTTTTGTTCATTTTCATATTTTTATCTCTTAAATGATTCTAAGTCATGGGACAAAATTTTTTTTTCCTATGTTTGAATGTATTATTAGTAAAGCAGTTATCAAATAATATTTATATGAGAGAAAATTTGTGATTAAATTGTTAAAACTGATTTTAAGTCTTTATTTTTACATTTTTTTCAGTATGTTATTTAACTTAAGATTTTTTACCAAATTAGGAATTGTTCATTAGCTATTTATGACATGTTCTATATTGGAAATTAACAAAAAATTTTATATGAGACACAGGCCAGTACCTGTCTATTTTATTGATGCCTTCATTGTTTTGATACAATCAAAATATTTTATAAATATATAGTGGTGTGAAGTCATGGTAGGACAATGCTGTATTGTGCAAGATCAAACGTTAGAAGTGCAAGTTTCTGTGCAATATAACAATATTGGAAAATATTTTTGCAATTAAAAAAAACTTAAAAGCTTAAAAAATAGTAATGAGCTATTTTCTTACCTTAATTTTACTAAATATTTTTAAATACTATTATTTGGTTAGTTCAACATTTTTTGATTTAAAGCTAACTAGAATATTTATGTAGAATCAATTGTTTTAGGTTGTTCATTTTATCTTTTTAATATTTCTAATAAGAATTATTGTAGTGACTATTCAGTTAGTCTTTAAAACTAATAGTAAATGCCATTTATGAAGAGAATGTGATAATATATTTAAGAAAGAGAGTGGTGTATTTTTGCTTAGTTATTCATTGTTTTTCCCATCAGAAACTTTTCGAAGCTGTTTATTAATTAGTCATCATGTTATTAAGGTAAGAGTATTATTATAGCCTATTGAATGCAAGAGTTCATTGTTTAGAATGAATTATGTAATGTTTTGCTGATTTAAAATTTTCAACAATGATTTACACTCTTTAAAATTTTAAATATGGAGTAAATCTTTAGATAAACTTCTTCATCTGAGAAGTTCCTTTTTATTGAAGTCTTATAAAATATATCTTTGCTGTTGCTTTTCTTTAATTTGTTTTAAAAATATATTTCTTTGTTAGAAATTTCCTGAAATTGTGTCTTTAAAATTTGTTTGATAAAAGTTGTAATGGCGTGTAAAATGTTACTATGCATTTAAATTGTTTATTTAACTGAAATTCTAAAGTTGGTGGAATTTTTTTAGATATTTAAATCCTGTTTTAAACTTCTGTAGTTTATGAATTATTACTTTGGAACAAGTAAACATAGATAAATACATATTTCAAGTTGAGAAGTAAAAATAGCTTCACTGTGTGATTCTGAAAAATATAGTTTGAAATATCTTGTAAAGATTGAGAACCTTTTTATTTATTTGATTATTTTATATGTCTGAGATTTGCACTTGTTTTGAGTTGTCAAATTTGCACTTTTTTTTGGTGCATGACATAAATGTTGTCTTTTTTTGAAAACTCTAAACGTATGCTAGAATCTAGTCTGTTGCAGGAATGTTACCTCTTTTTTTTTTTTTCTCTCTTGCATTAGCAGGTGCAAAATATTATAAATCTTAGAATTGATCTAGTCTGAATAAATTGTGAAAATATATTCTAATTATCTGTGATGGAACTAAATAGGATTCTAAAAATTAAGTTGACAGTGCTGAATTAAATTTTAAAATTGATTTGTTCAGTTTTGCATATTATGTATATTAATACATTTTATCTTCCAATATATTTATGTGAAATATTTTTATGTTCTTTGACTTCTGATGTTTTTAATTTTTTCCCCTCCAGAATTGTTTAATAAGTAAATAATTTTGCAAAATTATTTCTGATTATTTTTTTAACCAACCACTATTCACATTCAGATTTTTGTCATGATAAAATTATAACTGAATTTTTTTTTTTTCATTGGAAGGAAAGTCTGGCAAAATTATTTGCAAACAAATTTATGTACTTCAATATATAAGAATAGATTCAATTCTGTTGTGAAATTTAATATTAGTAGCTCTGATCTTTATATCAATACTTTAAAAGACATTACTTAAGAAAATATTCATATTCTGATTTCTTAAAAAAATGTATTTGTATTTAATAGTTTTTAAACATTTTTTTCTGCATATTTTTAGTAAAAAGAGAAATATATATATACTTTTTTTTTTTGATGTACACATTAAGTATTTGTAAACTTGTCTGTATCTGTGATTAAATTTCCGTTATAAAGTTTTTTAAATGAAATTTTAACTGAGTACCTTTTCAAGTTTGTGTGCTTTTTTGTAAATTTTTTATCTGAATTTAATTATCAATATTTTATGTGGTATAATTTGTAGTAAAATATCTGCATCACAAGAGAAAATATGAGGGCCTTGCATGTTTTTGTATGCTATGGAAAGTCTTATTATGTAAGGTTTAAAAGAAGTGCATTAGTGATTAGTATTTGGAGGTTTGCTTATTTTATTTGGATTTTGAAGTTATCAATGCTGAAATATTTTGTGGACTTAAAGAACTACTTATAATAGGGGAAAAAATGTATCTGAATTTCAATGGGAATTTGTTTAGCATAATTGGCATTATTATTATTTTATTTGTAGATGATATAATGTGCCTTGTTATATTACTTAAATTATTTGCTAACAAATTTGAAATCAAGTTTTTAAATTCATTTTTTTTCATCTATAATTTTTTTCATATTTTAAATTTTTATTTATTTTTTAGTTTGTACTTGTTTATTGTCTTTTGAAATTATTTTCATTTCCTTTCAAATTACTGCTATTACAAAAGTTTGTTGTTGGGATAATTAGGTGTATGCACATACAAGAATCTAATTAAAAAATGCACTAAAATGTATGCTCTGAAGTAGAAGACGAGTGGCATGGGAATTAACTTTATCATTTGTAGATACTTAATTTTAATTGCAAGAGCTATGTTTGGTTATGTATGTTGAAAAGAGGGGGGAATGTATGTTCAAATTTGTGAAAGAATTGTTTTCCTTTTTTTGAACTGATTGATCATTATCATCTTTTAATATATCATTTGTGATTTGATAATTGAATTAATTTTTTTAAGAAAGTGTAAATTACTGTTAAGAAGAGGCATATATCAGGTAAAAAGAGTTCCTAATTTAAAGTATGTTTTAATAAGTTTTTTTTCTAAAATTTCCTTGTCTTATTTAAGAATTAGATGAAATAAATGGATAAAAATATCATTGAACTATTTTCAGATTAAACAATAGCTGCAAAATATTTCACATACAAATTACTTATTTCAGATTCTTTTGAGTTTTTATCAATTTAGTTAATTTTTTAAATAAAGGGGGGGGGAAATCAAAATGGAAAATATTTTGAAAAAATATCTGTGTAAGAAATGTTAATTTTTAATGCATTCAGCTTTTCATTAAACTAAAGAAATTTAATTTGCTATTTAAATATGCCTCCTCCTGTTTCTGTAGTTGAAGATAGCCATCTTTATTAAACCTTTTATATTTGTAGTGTTTCTGTGATTATCCAAAACTGTAAATCATGATGTTTAAAATTCAATTAATTTATATATGTCTTTTTGTCTGGATATTATCTGTAAATTGCATCATGCATGACGTTAAGATAATTCAAAATGCTCTACGGGGGCACACTGTTTGGCTTAGAATTGTCGAATTTGCCGCATATTTATTTGATTAGTAGGTGCTCACTAAGAAAAGGTTTTTCAAAATTTTAATTGGATTTTATTAAAAATTAATCAAGATGGTAACTTTTTCTTTGATAACTTTGGAGCATATTATCGCACATATTATTGCATTTTTACACAACTTTAAAATTTAAATTGAAAAAATTAGCTTTTCAATTATCAGTTTTATTTCTTTGCAATTTTTCCTCTAATTTTAATAAATTTTTAAAAATACTTTTAATATATTTTGCAACAATACCTTTCATTGTTTTAGTTACTGTGTTATACACTCGCACATTGCGATGATATTAAATACATTTTTTTGTGTGCACATTATCATTGTTATAATTAAAAGTAAGTTTTTAAAAATAATGTAAATACAGTTGAATCAAGCCTAAAACACTATCATGCTCTGATGTTTCAAACTTAAGGCTCAAATCTCTTCAATTTTTTTGGTATAATTTCTGGAATAGTAGCTTGAGTTCTACATAAGTGCTAAAGCTAATTTTCTGCTTCTTTTTTTGAAACTGATGTTTTTAATGACTACACATGATTGATTATGACTTGTTTTCATTAATGCAGTTATATGAAAAATATTTCTGATATCATTTACTACATATTCAGCTCCTTACTACCTCTCAGATCTGAGCTTAAATATATTCCCAGGCTTTATGAATAAATCAATTCTCCTTTTGTTTAGTCATGTAACAATTGTTGCCACCAGTAACTTTCTAGTGATTTGTTTTTTTTTCTCTCCCCATCTTATATTTGTTACTGTAATTCTTAGCTAGTTGTATGTTTTGAGTTTAGTTAGTTAAATTCATTGAAACCTTTGTATAATGTGAACTTATTGTTTTGATCTAAATAAGCAGTTGCGTGAATAATTAGTCTTTTCATGATTTCTGTGTGTATGTCATTGATTTATTAGCAAGTGTCAATTTTTTTTTCTGTTCATTCTACCATTGTTATGTAAATAATGTTTTTGTTTTAGTCATCACGAGATATGTGCCATTATGATCAGTGTTTTACTGATTTTTAATTTAGGACAGTAATCTTTCTATCTCCTTGATATAGTAGTTTTCAGTTGCTGTTTCATGGAACAGTATTTTCATATAATTCCTTATTAAAATATATTGTGATATGTTTTGTTTAGGTGAAATCGTCTGATTTCTTAATCCAACTTATGCGACACGTGGAATAGAAAAATATTCTACTTTAAAAAAAAAAAAAAAAATGCCAAAATCATCTGTACATGTAATACAAGCATTTTGAAAATGGCAAATTCTCTTTCTGAGAATTTTTTAAATAATTTAATTAATATTCTATTTTCTATTTCAAATACCCCAAAAGAAATGAGGTGTTTCCTCTCTATATTATATTACCCTTTTTGAGAAGAATTATTAAAATTTTATTTCTTTGGTTTTTTTAATAGAGTTTGTATTTATGGTTAAAATGCATTTGCTTATCAAAAATTTTAATTTTTAAATATTATTTCATTTTCATAATTTCAAAAAAATTATCTTCATAACAACTATGCACAAATTCATTTCCATTTTATTTTTTTTTAGAATTTTGTTTAAAATTTTATCTCATGGTTAGGTTGTTCTAAGGATACTAAGTTAGTCAAGCATTTTAAAATTGATATTGCCTGGTCATATACTTTCAATATTTATTTTATTTCTCTGTGTTCTGCCCCTTTTCCCTTATTGGTATTGGTAAACTACAACAGTTTTTTATCAATTAAGATTATTTACAAATTGTAACTGTAAAATTTGTTGAGAAAATAATTTAACATAATTATATCTGTTTAGTGAGAAAGGACTTTGATCAAAGCCAAATTCATTGGCAAAAATATCTTGTGTGATTTATGGTAAAGTGTTGAAAATGCTTTGTCTGAATCAGTGCCTTTTTAGTTGTCGCATATTTAAAAAAAAAATTTTATTAATTTCAGCCAAGTTAAGTTTTGATTTAAGATCTTTTTTTCTTCAATTTTTTAAAAAGGTGAATTTCTCTGTATCATTTGTAATGTCTTAGGAATGATGTGGAACATAAATGCTTTTAATATTTTGATTGATGATTCAATCAACAAAAAAATCTTTTTTTAAAAAAGTAGATAGGATTTTAAACCATAACTCTTAAATTGTACCATTTTTAATCCTTTATAAAAAGCATTTATGTTTTTTTCTGTCTGTCATTAGCAAGTTTTGCTAATTTCAGAATTTTTATTTCATTTTCTTTTGTTATTTATTCATATTCTTCCTTGTATATATTACATAAAGTCAGTTATAAGCATGTTCTATCTATATATGAATGAAAGTATCATACTGTAATTAAAAGTCTAAGTCCATTATGTAAATTACACTTTTGTGTTATGTTTTGTGCTCCATTGGATGTTAGACAATTTAGGAATGTTTTCACAAATAATTGTAAACCACCTGAGGTTTGCAAAACTTGTATATATTTGTAAAAAAAAAGTTAAGTTTCAGAATGATATATGTATAATAACTTTGTAAATTTTTATCAAACATATGTTAGAAATTATAAATACAAATATATTTAACAAAACTATATCATAATAAATCTGTTTTCCTGGTTTTCCTTAGTTTTATTTAAAAATTTTTAAAATGGTTTGTTTTGAAACATTTTGAGTCACATTAACATATAAAAGCAACTGAATATTTAAAATAAAAGTAAAATATTTGTTTCAGTGAAAATATGAGAATTATTGCATACATGTAAATAAAAGTAAATACTTAAGTTCATCAAAAGGTGGAAAATAAACTAATATCCCTTTTTCTGTACTAATTAAGTGGCAACTCGTACCAACAAGCTTTCATATTGCTATGACCTGAAATTTATTTTACAGGATTATATTCTTAGATATTTGGATAATTTTTACTAATCCAATTGATTAAAAATTAAATGTTAAATCTTAGTAGTTTAGTATTGTATTATATTATATACTATTTACTTTGATACTTTTGAAATTAAAGATGGATGAAAATAAATGGTATTATTTCTTGTTTACATCAAATCCTGTTATTCTCTGCAACATTTTTCCCTCTACAAAGCATTGTTGTTTTAATTGGGCTGTGCAAAATATATAGGCTTATATATTTTGTAGTAAGGAGAGAAGGACTGGAGATAAATGCAAGACAGACTGCCTGCTGCTTAGGAAAGTTAAAAATGGCACACATGCACTTACAAATGATGGTCAAATGTTATAAGTTAATTCATCTATTTTTTATTTGCAAAGACAATTATTTTAATGGGCACGGCAACACTACAGTTGACTGATGTGTATATATATTTGAAACAATCGACTACTTCCGTTTATAAATTTCAACCAACTTTGCAACTTTCTATTAAATTAACCAACAGAAATGTATTGGCGAACAGAATTGAATTGTTGATAAATCTAGCTACATTAATATGTTGCTAGTTTCCAGACCCACTGAGATTTGTTGAAAATGAAGCAAAGTATATCTAATATTGTGAGTCCCAATGGTTCAATTTCTGCTCGAACTTTTTAAACATTTCGACTCTCAAGCAACACATTGTTCATTTTTATATTGGAAAATTGAGGAAATTATAGTCAGAAAATTTTTGCCAAAATAAAAAGAATTATATATATATAATCTCACTAGATATTGTGCTAAAATCTTAAGCGTGCAAGGTAGGTTAGAATTCAAACGTCACAGAATTCACTTTCTGTCGCCAGCAGCTAATGTTAGTTTACATAGATAGCAGAGTTGTTCAGAAAGTCTGCTGATTTTGTGGATAAGTTGAAAAGTTTTTTTTTTTTTTTGCACTAACAATGAAGTTTTTTTCAATAATATATACACTATTTTGTTTGATAATGATTTGCCATTTTATGGGAAGTTTCATTATCACACTTTCATAGAACATCCCTGGCTTATCCCTAAAATGCTGTTCAAGGTATTGTTTGCCGTTCATCAGAGAGTTGGAAAATTTTTCCCCTTTATCGAATTTTGCGAAGAACATATGGTAGTCTAAAGGTGCCAAATCAGGACTATATAGAGGGTGGGGTAAGATACCCTAGCCAAGCTCCAACAACTACCGCCGCATAGCCAAAGACACATGTGTTCTACCGCCATCCATACAAAAGACCACCCCTTTATGATTGGTCAGTTCTGTGCCCTTCTGGTCTATGGCTTGTTTCAAATTGCCCAGTTGTCTACTATATTTAACCGAATTAATTGCTTGGTTAGATGACAGCAGCTCGTGAGAGATAATGCTTTTCCTATTTCACCAGCAGCAGAGCATAACTCTCTGGGAGTGTTATTGGCCTTCATGGTGGCTGGTGACTGCTCACTTGAATAACTACCATTTTCACTCAGCATTATTTGTTGATGATTCATTTCCCATCATCCGTTTCAAAAATCAATCGCTTTCCTGTGTTTGAGCAATAAATCGTGTGTGGAAATATAGTCTAAAGTTTCATCTTGATTTGTGCGTTATCCCAACATCAAGGCGACTACTGAAGCCAAGTTGCATAAAATGTTAATAAATGGTCGAATTCAACATTTCGGGAGTCTGTCTGTTATTGTGATCAACTGCGAATGGTTTACTGGAGCGTTACATTGCCGGTCTTGAAACATGAAATTCACTCTATCTGAATTTTGCAAACCATTTCGGCACTGTTCATTCGCTTACAATATTGTCTTCGTAAACACACATTTTCCGTGGTTTGAAAAGAATTCTTGTCTTTGCCACAGTAAAAAAACATTAAGTGACGAAAATGTACTTCTTCATTCTCCATGATTACACTTATGAGACAAGCGTAATTAAACAAATGGTGAATGGAACAAATATTGGCAAAGGCACCACCTTTCAGAAAATATCTAATTTCAAAGGCTGGTAACAGCAATATAGCGTCCTTACAATGATCAGCGCAAGCTATCGGAAACCGGCGGAAAATTTTCGAACAGCCCAATGCTTTCACATGATTAGTTCTCACACCGTTTATCTCATCACTCAAGACAGATGTTGAAGCATGGTCAAATTTGGCTGCATTTCCTAACATTTTTTTTTATTATTATTATTATTTAAGAGTTATTTTTTCCTTCTTATTGCTGCTTGTTGGTTAAAGGTTTCTTGCCTTTTGTAATATATGGACCATTTAGAAGTTATGTAACTGGACATTTATTCGACAGATTGATCGATTAAATTTTATTGGTCTCAGTTCGTTTTCATTTTATCAGTACTAAAATTAGTGTTGGCACCCCAAAAAATTTATTCTTATAATTAATATAAGTACGAACATGATTAACAATCAAATTTTATCAATTAGGAAAACTTGGTCAATCAAGAATGTGTATCAATGTTTTTTTTCTTTCGATTTTGGAAATAACTATGATTTTAATAATGAAAAGAGAGAAATTTCGTAAATCGGACAATGGAAAGGATATTTTAAAGCTGAAACTTATTCAGAGAATCACCAGAAAATTTATTTAAGATTACTCAAAGTGCTGTCCAAATTCCTCGAATATGCTGGAAGCCCTATTGTGTTCGTGCTCAGATTATATTATTATTGTGAATACTAGAATGTTATTATACACATTAGGGGATGATTCTTTCTTAAATTCAGCATTAAGATAGATCGATCTTTGTATTTCGTTCTGTGATAAGCAGCATGTTTTTTTTTACTCATACCAATAGTTATACTTCCGGATGTTTTCTATATATATATATATAAAAAGAGAAAGTGACTCACTGACTCATCATTGAATCTCCCGAATCACTGGACTAGAAACTTGAAATGTGGCACATAGTTGCTTCTTGGGTAGTAGGTGCTCACTGAGAAAAGATTTTTCGAAATTTTAATTAATTAAGCATTACTTTAAATTTTAACGTTTTTCCGCAATAACTTTAGAGCATATTATCGCACAAAAAACTTTTTTGCTTCACTTGAAAATTCAAAAAATTAGCTTTTTAATTGTACAAATTTCAGTTCCATGTGACATTCTATTTAATTTTAATCAATTTTTGAAAATATATTCAAACACAATTCCGAAGAATGTTTTTATTGTTATCACCTGCAAATTTCTTTGGAATATGCGTGGAAGAACTCCTTCACCGATTTAAAAGAAAAAAAGAACATTATTAATTGAGAACTGATGATGGCGAGTTGCGTTTTGAAAGTTATACACTTTGAGACTTAATTTGATAAATCTTTCGTAAATTATTTATAAATAGGTGTTCTGTCTTTGTATACATTTGTATTATCAAGAAAAGGCGTGAAAGTACTTTTAACCCGAGCAGCAAGGTACCAATAATAAGCGGACGGAGTCGCGGGCATCAGCTAGTAATATATAAGAGAATGAATAACCACATGCAATGAAATCAAAATTATGATTACATAGAATAAAATAGCTGTGTTACAATGCATGTAGATGGTTGAAATAATTTCATTTTTGTAATGATAAGAAGACTAAATGACAATACTAGGAACATTTCTTTATTTACTAAACAGTAATCATTAAACATGAAAATTACACTGTATCACTCACTGTACAAAATGGGAACAAAGGGAGGGATAAATCTTATTGTAATGTTACTCGAACATATTTTTATTCATGAAAAGATAAAGAGGAATCCGTTTAAAAGATCTTTATTATTATAATAATAATCGAATATAATGTAGGTTAAAAATTATATGAGTTTGAATATAAGGCTCACTAAAAATATCTTGAGATTGAGAGGAATTTATCATTTTTTTCATGCATTTCTCCATTACATCAGACAAATCTGAAGTTTTTTCCAAAAATGAAGATCATAAGCCGAAACATTTTGAATCAGGATTTAACTGCTCGCATCGGCTTCCACCACATATATTTTGTTGCTTGTTTATTGAACGACTCAGAGAAGATTTCAGAAAAATGTCGGAAAAGCAACATTCTTAGTTAATCAACTTAAACTTGTGTTGCCTTAAAATATTTTAACCAATTTGCATGCTTTACAATTATAGATTATTGCTAATGATCAAATTGTGTTGAATGTTTATATTTTTAATATAAGCCGAAAGTCTCCTACGCTTTTATTAAAGCAGTACTTTTTTCACTTTCAATTTTTTATACTGGCTTACTTTCATTTAGCTTTCTAAACTTTACTCACTTCGGTAAATTTTGTAACATTTAAAATCAGATTTTATTCTCAAAAAAAAAAAAAAAAAAAAATGTCTGGAGATGGGTGGGTGGGTTGCTATGCACGAAGATCGTAGCCTCAAACTTTAAGAGAGAAATTCATCTTGACTTTAGATATGAAAGTCAAAACTATAAAGTAACTGAAATAATTAATAACTTACAATTGAAGCAAAAAGTTGACGTACATAGATTTCAATCATCTTTGTAACTTAATAACTTGTGATAAAATTAATCAACAGAAATTTATACATATCTTTAGATCATTGAAAAAAAATGAAATTTGAGCCATTGTATTTTGAGACCAAATGGTCTGATTTTAATTCCCCTCAAATTGCTTTAACATTTGCCTTCTACTTTCCAACGACATCTCGTTTATTTCGATGTCTTAAAAGGTGAAAAAATTATAATGGAGCAGAACTGTTCAAAAAATGTTTCTCGCGACTTTGGATCAGAACAGTGGCGTCTGCAACTTTTGCTGTCTGGGGCGAACTTGCAACATACTGCCCTTCGTTTGCAAGTTTCCTAGGACACATAAACCTCAAAATAAAAATAATAAATTCCAGGAAAAATAACATTATATTAGTAACTTAATTCGTCGTTTGACGCCTCGATCTCTGGAGACAGGTTGCGAAATGGAGTCAATCTTTCTTTTCAGTCTCTCTTTTACATATCGGCAATTTACCGATAAAAAGCGAAAAATACGAATTACGTTATTTTTTTAAGTATACAATGGTTTAGCAAATGCTGCTGCTCTCCTTAGTTATAAAAATATTTTCCTCCATGTCTGAATTTGCAGCCACTATCGAAGTGTCGCCCATTGCGGACCACCCCCTTCTCCCCCCTCTAGCTACGCCACTGGATCAGAATATGTTATAACCATGGTCGAAAGATGGATCCTTCAAAAAGGAAAAGAAACGTGTTCGTTTTCATCCGTGGGAAATATTTACATAGAAATGATATGTTCTTCGAATCGCAAATTCAGACATTGGAAATGATTGTAATAATGCATGAAGGACAGATTCATCAACGGTTTCAATGAATGACGTGGCATATGTCGTGGAGGCCAATAACTTTAGGAAATGTGTCAGAACTTTTCACTGTAAATATTTTCCTCCGGTTCTCAAAACTTTTACATAAGCCTCTTGATGAAGTAATTGCAGAATCCTTATTTTTAAACCACAGTTTCGATTCACATTTTACGGAGCTTTGAAAATAATAGGTTTTAATGTTATCCCCAAACGTAAGATTCGATTTCTATGATGTGAAAAAAAAGCTCAGAAAGGAAGGGAGTTTTTAAGCTGTTTGAGAGAAGAAGCAATATAGTCTGTGTGTAGCATCACTTACCAAGCCTAAATAAGTGGAGAATTATCGATTATTTACATTTTACTTTGTTTGAGCTTCTGTAAAATTGATCATTTTAATGTTACTGACTTACAAAGAAAGATAATAATAACATGACAGAGATATCAATGAAATAAAATTACTGAGACAATATGTAAAGTGCTGGTTGTTGAAGTATTTCGTACTATGTCCTAAGGTAAAAAGTTACTGAATAAAACACTTAAATTGTTTCTTTTTCTTCTCTTCACTAATTACTCATAGTCTGTATTCTAAATAAAATATGCATTTTCATGTAAATTAT
Organism: Araneus ventricosus; assembly: GCA_013235015.1. NCBI lineage: Eukaryota > Metazoa > Arthropoda > Arachnida > Araneae > Araneidae > Araneus > Araneus ventricosus. The sequence goes on along the minus strand of BGPR01004238.1, from coordinate 100,666 downwards.
AAGTTATTTGGGATCAACATATGTAATCTACATATTGATAGTGATTGATGAGCTAAGTTGGCAAAATACACGTAGAAAACTATGGCAATAATGTGCGCCTCATTGTCACTAATTCAGAGTCCACGTCATCTCTGGTGTCAACTGGATAAAGGTTGCTCCAACATTGAAGAAAGCCTTTCGAACACATAACAGCTACGCTTATTTATAGTTAAGGATAAAATGCACAAATAGGAATATCAATACAATAGAGATGTTATCTACAGTTTAATAATGGGAATTCTTTTCATCTTTCAGATTGCATTTTCCGTAAGAAATATTCAACGGATTTTTAATTCTTTGCTATTTAAATTTTAAGCAGATGCATAGATATTAACGAGAAACTGTAGAAATAATTGTAAAAGGCTTCTAGTTTTATGTATGTGAATGGATTTCACAGTTTTTTCACTTGCAAAATTTTTATTAGCATTCGAAATATACCGTTATGTTAAAATGATCAGATGTCCTGTCATAATAAACATCTCAGTGCAAAAAGTTAGATTAATTTTTAAGTGGTATAGTTTTCAATAAATTTACCGAAGAGGTTTCCTAGCAATTAAAATGACGAGCGACAAGTAACTAGATGTTTTTCAATTAGTAAAATTACCTGGAGGCGGTCATCTTGGATATTTACGAATTCATTATTTTATCTTAATCTATATGAACTCGGCAGATAGAAGGCAGAATAATAACTGTTTTTGCCTATTTGGTGGCAAATTTATTTAATAAAATATGATTTCACATGTTTCAGAAATAATCGCTGAAGTTTTATCTCTTAAATATACTTTAAGCGAATACGAAGGATGTGAAGAAGTGTTGAACTATTATGCACCAGTGAACTTATTTGTAATTTACACATAATAAAATTAGTACTTACAAAAACTGGCATTACTAGGAACTGACATTAAAAGTTTATTTTGATACGCGTGTTAGAATGTTTGCTAATTTAGCCGTGAAAGGACTAAGTAATATAGGCGATAAGTTTATTATCTGGAAAAGAACAGATTCTTAAATCATATCAGATTTCCATAGTTCTTTAACTCAAGTTTGGATATTTACCGTTTTGATTGCAGCTTAGTTAAGTTTCTACCAAAAAAATAAACTATTTCATATTCGATGGGTATTTTGTAGTAATATTTTTTAAATATTCATTAATGCCCTAAAAAGGTAGTGAAATCTAATACATCAAATACTGACGAAATCGTCTACTTATAAAAGGTAAATCTCACCACTTGGCTGGAGCAACCTGTACAATTGACTGGACAAAGTTATTATACATAATTCAGTACTTGAGAGCATCTCTTAGGAAAGCTGTCTTCTCTTTCTCGTATTTGAGACATTTACCCCACCAAGACCTCTTGGTGCATTTCTTGACAGGTTTGAAGAGGAAACACTTCGTCTGCACTACATTGAAAAACAACTTCCCCACCATGTTGCCTGCTGCAGTACCAGAGAGTTTCAGGCAAGCTCGAAATCTGAAAATATAAATTAGATCAAACAATAACTGTTATAAATGAAAAATTAAGTTCTGAAAGAACACTGCTATGTATTTGTTGGGTTGAGGCGAGCGAACAATTTTTCTTGCGCGCATGAATTATCTGTGTGAATCAGTGACTGTCGCCTTTTCCCTAGTGCATTCCTTCTTCGAGTCATAACAATGTTACTCACTTGCTGTGTGCGTAGTTGTTGTAATGTGTAATGCTGTCTTCTATATGTCCCTCTATGCGTCAATAAATGTTTTGACCTAAAGTTGGGTGATTCTTGTAGAAGGAACAACAGTATTAAATAGCACAGTTCAGGGCTTCTTAAACTTTCCCTCTCGCGATTTCTTTTCGCTTCAAAACAATTTTTGTGAGATAAGTCTATATTTCTGTTGAAATAAAACGATCAAATGAACCAATGACTGTTGGTAACGGAAAAAAACATAAACAATTGATGAGAATTGTAGATGCTCCTCGGCGTGTACTAAATTAGCCTTCATTAAGCTCTTTGAAAAACTACTCCAGATTCGTAGAGAAATGTGACAATGACCAACCTACTATCAACTCTCGATTCCGAGCTCAAGAAAAAGCGTTGATACTGTCTGCCCCTCCGTGTGCAAGTGAACACGGCAGCTCAAAAACGCATTGATCTAAATGGATTAAATTTAGTATATTGTTTCATTACTAAAATTGCAGATTTTATTAATTTTTGTACCAAATCCATCCATAGGTTGACTGTCTGTTGGTCTGTGTATTCGTGTGTATGTGAAAGCGATAGCTCAAAAACGCAACAAGCTATAAGTGTAAATTACTGTATGTGATCTTTACACAAAAATTGTAGACTTGTGTTAAATTTTGAAGCAAATCCGTCAAAAGGTAGACTGTATGTCTATTTGTCTATCCGTTAATGTGAACACGACAACTCAAAAGTGCTATGATCTAAATGGATTAAATTTAGAATATTGTTTCATTACTGAAATTGCAGATTTTATTACATTTTGTACCAAATCAGTCCATGGGTTGACTGTCTGTTGATCTGTCTATTCGTGTGTATGTGAAAGCGATAGCTCAAAAACGCAACAAGCTATAAGTGTAAATTACTGTACGTGATCTTTACACAAAAATTGTAGACTTGTGTTAAATTTTGGACCAAATCCGTCAAAAGGTAGACTTATGTCTATTTGTCTATCCGTTGATGTGAACACGATAACTCAAAAACGCAATAAACTAGATAAATGAAATTAGGTACGTCGTTCTGACATCAAAATAGTAAATCTGCATCAAATTTTGGACCTAATCGGTTAACTGTAAGAGATTGAAAATGCATTCTCGATTCTCTTCACTATCTGAGGAATCTAAGCACAAATTTTTCTACCGATTGCGTTGAAAGAAAATTTCACTGATCATTTATCGAAAGATTTTATGGAGAAATAATATTGATAGCACAGTCTTCTAATATCTACCCGTTAGAATGATTGGAGTGCAATTTTCACGATTCCAAAGCTGGAAAATGAAATAAAATAAATAAAAACCGAAGCATTAATGAATGGCAACTAAAAGTTAATTACATTAAGGTAGTTATTTCTCAGATTTTAATGAAATCTTTTCATTTCTTTTATGATATTCTTGCCCATTTTCACTTAGAGATGTTGAACAATCTGAAAAGAAGACAGTATTGTGAGAATTTTTGGGATCTCCAAACTTTTCTGTGCAACCCTACTATTCATAAAAAAAAATTGCCAAACAATTTTCTTGCCTGTTATTCTGCGAACTAATTGGGAGCAAGAAAAGATAAAATATACAATAACAAAAGAAAATGGTTTAAACATAGATTATTTTGATATAAATGTATTTTTTGCATCCATTTTATGAATGTATGCAAAAAATACTATTCATGAATGAGTGAAATTCAATATTGTTACAAAAATACGATTCATGAATGAGTGAAATTCAATATTGATATAAATTACTTCTGTTGCTTACACAGTCGCGGAAAAAAAGGAACTACCCAGAATTATTATTTGGCTGTCGTTCATCGCATATTAAAACAAAAGGTACCGATTTTCAGGAAATAACGTCTAGTAAAAGATTCCATGCCTAAAAATTTCATAAGGGGTTGTCTACATATTTGTAATTGCACTAACTTTTAAATTTCCAATGGCAACATATATTTTTGTTGATAGATTTCAAAATTCCGTGAAAATTTATGGTAGGATACCAAATTTGATTATTCTAGGTGTATTTGTTTCGAAATTATAAGCAAATGAAATTTTGAGCTTCTAATGTTAAAGTAAAATTTTGAAATTTTATTGATATCTTGAGAAATAATATAGTTATTGACGTAGAATTTTTTTTGTTGCAACAGTATGAAGTATTCTACATTTTCTGCACTTATAATTTTTTATTTTACATGGAATATTTTATCAAGTTTGAGAAAAAAAATTTGAATAGTAACATTTAAAAATTTTAACAGTAATTGATGCAGAAGGCTAATTTATAAACCTATGAAAACTTTCAGCTTTTTAAAACTAGTAGGTTTGAAATTACATGAAATTTTCCATTTTCGCTCTAAAACGATGCACTTAAGGGGTATTTCGAAAACGTTTTCATTAGACAATATAATCATTACACCACTTTATTTTATAAAATTTAAATAAATAAACATTTTACTATTTCTATATATAATTTAAAATTTTATAGACTAAAGTGGCATACTATTTCACTAAAATCATTCATATACAAAGAATTAGATGATATCAATACCCCATTGACTTACAAAGAAAACTCAGAAAATAAATGGAAAACAGTGAAAGTCAGAATAAATCTCAACAAGTTATTAATTTTAATACAAATACTAACATTTCATTAAAGCAACGGATATTCTCTTTTATTCGATTACTTCCACTCACGCAAAAAAGGTTATATAAATACTTATGCATTATTAAAATTTTAACGCTTTGTGATCAAAATTTATTCAGGTGAAAGAGAAAATTATACAAAACTTCCAGAGCTATTGGATATCATAATTTTTGCAGAACAAACTAATTTTTTTTTGGAAAAAGTTCTGTCCTACAGAACTTTTTTACGCAACAAGTTTTACCGATTGTAAAACGTAGATCATTTCTTTGAAAATAGAATTTAAAGAGCGAAAAAATTTAAAATGCTGCTACCGACGTTTAAACGTAAGCAGAGAACTTCTCTATATAAATGTGGAAACGACCCCCTTTTTTATTTTGAACAGAAAATGTCGAATATCTTCAGCTTTATTAATGGCGCATTATGCAAAATTTATTTCTTGGGGGTTTTTGTTCATGATAAATTTATTTATGACATCAAAAATGGGTATTTCCATTGAAAATTTTGAAGTTAGTGCAATTTTAAATTTAACGATGACCCCTTTAGAAAATTTTAACCATACAATCTTTTAGTATAAGTTGTTTCCTGAGAAACGATACTTTTGTTTTCTGTACAAAGAACGAGCGCAGAATAATGCTGGGTGGCTCTTTTTTTCTTCCGCGGCTGTACGTGAAAGCAGTCCAAGGAGGATAATAAAAAATAAATGAGTCCTTATTTTACGAATATTCCAGAAAAACAAAACGTATCACTGGTTACAAAACTAAGCAGCAGTTTTATAAATTAACTAGCTGATACTTGACTAAACAGTGTTTCGCAGCAGCATCTTTCGTTCGTTTTCGTTTGACCTCTCCCGCGTCGAGTGACCTTTCGGCCAGCACTTCCTTTTGTATTCACAGTTTGAACAACCTGGCATGAGTCTAGCAATCCTTGGAACTCCACATTTCCTTCCCTATCATTACTACGTCGACAACAGAAGCTCTTTAATATCATGGTTTTTATTACCATCATCCAAAGAACAATTCTCTTCTTTTTGGTTCTATATGCCTGATCGGAAAAACACCCGATAGTGTTCCTTCTTTTTCTCTTTAGATCCTCTCCCTTCGGAACCGCACTCAATAACATTGAATGACTTTACACACTCATTAGGATCATTTAGAATTTCGTCAAAATTAAATGAAGCATCGCATAGGGATAGTTATTAACTAACATCATTGGATTGCTGTGCAACAAAATTGAAAGATGCTCATGCTACGAAATAAAATTGGAAATAAAAATTCTGCATTTCTGTTAATATTCAAAGAAAGAAATATTTTTTATAACTTTAACAGAGGCAAAAATAAGGGAATGAAGGATTTTATTTTTTAAAAAATTGGGTTTGAATTGAATTACAATAATAGAAAGCTTTGTTATAAATTGTGTTTGAAATGAATTTCGAAATGTTTATAAAATTGGGGGGAAAAGAACGTATGCCATTTATATTCAGATCAGTTAAAAGAAAATTTTCTGCTCATTAAGATGGTATATAAATCATCTTCGTACAATATATATTTCAGAAGTTACTGGAGAAAAACTCAGGAAAAAATGCCGAAAATGGCTTGATTTTTGTTATTTAATTAAATATTTTAAGAAGAAATAATTTTTGAAAGCTGAAAAAGGCACAGTTGATCTAGAAATGGACCCCAGAATGGCATGCGCAGATTTCATGTCGATGCTGTTCACAATTTAGGAAGAATTCTTGTGACAGATATACCGGCAAAACATCTTTTTTTCCTCCTTAATTCGTCTCCCTTCGATAAGAACCGGACTAAGTAAAACTTGAAAGGCTTAACACTACCGGAAATAAAAATGTCCAAAGAAAATAAAATTTTCTTATATTAATTTTAACAGTGGCAAAAGCGCGTGTATAAAGCATTTTATGAAATAATAATTTGGTTTGAGTTTAATCTTATAACAATAGAAAACATAGCTGCAAATTGTGTTTAAAATGAATTTTGGGATGTTAATTATAATTAGAGCAAAAGTTGTACCACAATGGAATCAGTATCATTAAAAATATAATTTTTTGCTCTTTAAGATGGTGTAAAAATAATTGCCTTGCAATAAATATTTCAAAAGTTATTGGCAAAAAGTGTCTAAGCATTAGGCTTAACAGCGGCTAATTTTCGTTATTTAATTAAATATCTTAAGAACTAATTAATTCTGAAAATTGAAAATAGCACAGTCCAACTGACTGACTCCTGGTTTGAGAGTTTGCTTTTCATACCTTTTCCAACAGGAAGTGCCGTCATATAGTAATCTCTCGAAGGTTCTTGATATTTTCACTCCTTGTAGAGATAGGGCCAAATTTCTTATATTTTCTAAAAGCTTCGTTTTGTCGCAACATTTTTCACCAAGTCACCAAAATGGTCGCCAAGGTCGGAGTTCATCAGCTTCGCTTCTAGTAAAACCTCTTTAAAATTCTTTTTCCTGCCATAAGATTAGCACGTTAGGGAAACAGCTTTACAGTTTCGTAACAATATATCTGCTTTGACTGTATGATGAAACTCTATGATGTCTGATTGACTATATGACGACTGTATGATCGAAATTCAGCATGATACGCATAGCCACTCTGAAGAAAGAATTTTAAGGCGATTCGAACCTCTAGCGTGAAACATCTTAGCCTGTTAATGTTTCTGGCTTGATTCGTCAATCTTTATATTATTTTTAAAAATTTATTTAAATATTTTTTCTTTTGTATACTACTTACTACTGGAAAGAGTATCTTATAAATTAAACTTGAAGTTTTTAGGTCAAGGGTATCAAATTCGCTGCCCGCGGGCCGCATGTGGCCCACGACGAATATTTTTACGGCTCAATAAACTTTTAAAATTCCTAATTATACATAATTATTACCCTCGAAAATTCTCATATGAAATTATTTTTATGTTTGGAAGTGAGAGCAATTATTTTCACTTATGAGAAGAAATAAACTCCTATCAGATCCAGAATTAATGATATTTACCTTGGATCAGATTTGAAAGTAATCACTGCGAACAAGATATCCCTCGAAGTAGGAATGATGGTAACAGAGAAGAGATGCCAAGTGTCAGGAAGAAAGCATTAACTTTGCCATTGACATTGTGCTTTTCTATCTTGTATTTTGGAACTACATTTCTATAAAAATAATGAAGTTCTGTTTTTTTGCGGCTCAGGAAAATCTAGACCTTGTTTATTTGGATTGTACCAGCATTTATGTTTGACATCCTTGCTGTAGGTGAAAAAATAAAAATAATTATTTAAAAAAATAAAAATTTTAATAGACCACGTTTTTAAAACGGACTAAAAAGTATAAAATAATTTCTTCTAGCCCCATACAGATTTATAACCCCATACAGATT
>BGPR01004238.1:40713-82913 GCA_013235015.1 Araneus ventricosus | reverse complement strand
TTTTCAATAATTCTAGAAATGAATTTAAATTTTAAAATAGATATCCGAAGGATGTAAATGCTTACAAAAACCAAATTTTGACTTAGAGTAATGATAGTTGAATAAATAAATCAGATTGTGTATTTATTCAAACTTTTTTAATTCACAATTTAATGCAAAAAAGCTATTTTGCTCTTTTTGTATTATAAGATGATATATAAAAAATTCATTTGAAAAATTTTTACTTGCTTTAATTTTCAAATAAAAAAACGCATGCATCAAAATAAAAAGTAAAATAATAAAATATTTAAGAGTAAAAAAAAGTAGAAAGTAATTCGGGGGGTTGCTACAGTTTTCCTTATTCAAAACTTACTATGACTGGAACAGCTTTACTGGCACAATACAATTAATCGAGTGGAAACTGCATATTTAATAGATAGACCCATTTGGCTTTGTAAGGCTGAAACGTGTTTTTGACAAAAGGGGTGATCCCTGACCTTCTTGACGTCAGCACTGTAGAGTAGGGTTGCTCCTGCTAAAAATATAGCGTGGAATATATGATCCTTTGAATAATTTGGAAACACATCTGTATACATGATTCTTTGGAGTGACATAAAAATTATATTTGGTATCATTTTATCTGATATAATAATATTTTCACTTTTAATTGTGTGCATAAGCAATTGCAACTGTCAATTAAAAATACTATGATTTTAGTTTTTGATATATTACTTGAAATTTACTCTCAAATTTCTACTATTTATTTAATCTGTATTAGCTACATTATAGAAACTTCACCTCCTTAGAATATCTATTGCAGCAATTAAGTCGTACATGTTTTAAGCTTTCAATCATTTTCATTATTATTGAACATTAATAAGTGTCTTTAGAGAAACTTCAGTAGAGACTGAATTTAGAAACTTAATTCTATAGAATCCGTAAATTAAGATTCCGTTGTTTTAAAATATGTGACATTACGAGTTCTGAAGCAACTTTTCGTTCTTTGCAAAATGGAAATATATACATCTGCTTATGAAAATATAAAAAATGTATTATTCAATTCATTACAGTGAAGTTTACTTTTTTCAGTGTGAAATTAATTTAAATTTTGCCATTATATGCTTTAAATTAGAAGTTGATTTCATGCTTCTATTTCTATGAAAGTCACCGAAAAGTTTGTAATAAAGACATTCTGCGAAATGCCTGACATAATCTAGGACAAGTATAAAGAAACGTGCTATTATTTATTCTGCCTAGGAACTGCTTATAATGTCGAGGCATTATATAGAATGATAAGCACAATTTAGAAAGAATATTATAAACAATCTTTATTGCATGTATGAAACTTAATAAATAAAATGAATAGAAAAAAATTTTATTGAAAAAATATGAGAAATACGAGGACTGTATTATTTGGTGTAGAAGACATGTTTAGAGTAGTGTTCCTTAAACATCGATAGTTCAACTATCGATAGTTTTTCCCCCTGCAATACTATCGATAGATGTTCTTCCAATGATAGTTCCAGTCGATTTTTTCAGTCGATAGTTTTGAAACTATCGACTCAAAATGCGCCTATCGATAGTATTGCCCGGGAGAAAACTATCGATAGTTTTCAGAAAGTCGTTACTATCGATTGTTTCAGTCGATAGTTCCGAAAACCCGATAGTATCGACTTGGTTTCGATAGTATCGATAGTCTATCGATGTTTAAGGAACACTAGCTCAGAGTAGCTCTTCCATTCTGATTTGCATAAACGGAAAATTTTAATATAATTTAAGGCCTGTCTAATCTTCGACCATCTTGTTAATAGTCAAGGGATCTAATAGTGGAATATTTAGAGATTATAGTTAATTCCTCTCTTTGAAGGCGCGAAGACAGAATTTTGATAGCGCAGGCCCTTTTCAGTTTCAGAACTTCTGTAGATGTCGTAGGTTGTAAAAATATGAACAGTAATTTAATGTTACATTTTTCGTAAGAAGGTTCATGAAAATTTCAGTTTTGTAAAAAGGCAGAATTATTAGGATTAAGAATTCGAAGACATGTTTCCACAATACAAAAAGTAAATTAGCAGATCCTATTGTTCTAAAAATTCAAACATTACTTTGAGATAAATTAGTATCTGTAATATGTATATATACTGAATTTGGGCAATAACATTTGAGTAAAATATTTAGTTAACAACTTGGGCTTCATAAATTCATTACATTTAGTTCTTCGTATTCTCTTTTGTTTCTTATAGCGAATTATACAGAATTTCGGTACACTGTACAGAAATTCACGCCAAAATTTAATCGCCAAACGTACAGCAATAGTTCTTAGAGAGTGGTCTCGATGCTCGGCAGGACAGTGCCATAAAAAGGAGCCTGACTCACCCCCTAGTCGATGAAGCATGGCAGGGGACTGCATCCCCAAGAGGGGAGGAGAGATTTAGTCAATAGTGTTTTTCTTGCACACCCGCTTCCAGAAGGAAATGTGTAAATAAATTTTCTACCTTTTCTCGTAAATAAGTTTATATCTACTCAAAAGGGATTTTATATTAGTTCATTTGAATAGAGATTGCACTATAAAACGTAAAAGATGTTATTGAAATCAGAATCATTACTTTTGTCATTTTTGTAATACAATTTAAAGCGAATTCTCGGGGGTTTTTTTTCTCACTTAAGCTTTTGTTTATGAGTAACGTCTATTTTTATTACAATGATTTTTTAGAACATAATCGATGCAAAATTGACTTTTTTTGCACCAAATATTTATTCGGATGCTTTACACTTCCAAAAAGCTATTTAAAAAAGAAAAAAAAATATTTGAAGCAGAATATACAAATATTATTTCTGACTAGTTTGTTCATAGCAAAACAGTATTTTAATCTATTCCGGTCTGTTCTAGTTTATTTCAGGCTTTTTAAATGATACTAGCACAAGAGCTACATAAAAAATAAATTATCCATGAAATATAAACATGTGAGCAAAAGAAATAACTGTCAGAAAAAAATCGCTAGTTAATACAGTTCAAATATTTTCTTAAAATTTTGAATAAAATTTAAAGGAGATTCGAAGCTTAGTCCAGAACATCATAACATGATAACGTCTTAAGATTGATTCGTCCGTCTTGCCTTGCTTGATTTCATCAGCCGTTGCATTCTGTTTGTAACGACTTTTACATCAAGCAATTTACAGAAAGGATTCCAGCCTAAAAACACTAAAATGCTAAAAAAAAATCCAATTTTTCGAATTAGTAATAAACTGAAAAATCTAATATTTTTTTTGCTTAGTCACACTAGAACTATAAAATATTTACATTAATTTATTCACAATCTTGCTATTTTGTTGCATGCGGTCTGGAAACTTCAGGAATTTCAAAGCAATGCAAAATGCTATAATAACTTGTTCGGATGTTACTGTCGAAAATAATTCTAAATTTCGTGAAAAGTAAAACTAACAAATTAAATTGAATTTTGGAAACTTCCTTTTAATTGTTCTTCATTAACTTACTTAAAGCCTTTGAATAATAAACTGGAGCATGCGCATTAATTTTCTTTCATTTCAAATTCCGGAATCAATATTTTATTGCTTTTCAGTATTTTTAACAAAAGAGTTATCGAAAATAAAGTTTAAACTAAAAATGGAATTTTTTAAAAATAACTATGACCGAGAATATTCTTATTTTATAAATGTTTAAGTCAAACATTAATAAACATTTTTCCCTTTTATTTTCGAATGTTGAAAAACTATGTTGTTAGGATTTTTTGATCTGACAGCTCAGATCAAGAGGAGTAGTTTTGTTGCTAATCTTCTTCCAATAGTTAATTTCCTATCAAATTCCCTGAAATCACACATTTTTTTCCGCTTTATGCTTAAAATTTTTACAATAGCGAAACTTATAGTTTTGACTAATTGCTTGCCTTTTAACGCAAAAAATACTTCGTTTTTAAGTTATACACTATCACACTTGGTTTCCTAAATTTATAAAATAAAAACTGTTTTATAATTATAAAATTAGCTTAATAATTTTAATTCATTTTTCTTTATTTAATTTGTCATGGCATTAACTAACTATTGATTTAAACATTTAAAACTCATAAATGTAGACCTCCATATTTGAAAGAATTCAAGTTTTTCTTTCATGAGCTTTATTCCAATATCATTTCAATGCTTTTATTTTTGGCAGAGAACATGTTTTTACTTATGTCGTCTGTAGAATTTACACGCAACTAATTCAAGTTTGCATTTAAAATAACTGTCTTTGCAATATCTAAATATTTTTAAAAGTTTTTTTTTAAAAAAATAATGACCGAGAATATTCTTATTTTATAAATGTTAAAGTCAAACCTTAATAAACATTTTCCTTCTATTTTCGAATGCTGAATAATTATGTTGTTAGGATATACACTTTTCTGTTCTGACTGCTTTTATGATCTGATTGAACCCTTCGTATTAAATTTGTCTTTATCAATAAAATGTAGACACTCACATTAATTATCAAAACCTACATCGGTACGTCGAAAAAGGTGATAACACGACATTTATAAATTTTAAATTTAATGGCAATGATGTGTATGTTTAGTCACATTTGTCACATTATTCTCTGTAATACATCTATTGCTAACATGTCATTGAATTTGTTTCTGATAAGTTTGTTCCAAACATTCTTGAGAATAGAGAGTGATGTCTTCTAATAGCCTCGTATAAAATGCGGTCAAACCTCGTTAAAACGAACCCTCAACGAACTGATACAGAAGTTCACTATATACTATTTTTCAAATATTGGTTACACAAAATTTGCTATAATCTTTAAACATTTTTGCGTTGAACAAATTAATTACCCTGAATTAGATTTATTAATGGGTTATAATAAATTAAAATAAATATTTGTTTTTAAAAAATTAAAGAGTGAACTTAATTGTACTTACATTTATTTCTTTAAGGTATGAAAACAAGTTGTGATTTTTTGTTGAAAGCACCTAGAATTCAGATACATTTCTTCTATTTTCTTATAAATAATTAAAAACGAATACATAAGATTTTCATGAACATTTTCTAATGCAAATAATTGTTTTAAAATGTTCACAACCGCTTTCGCATCGAAAATGAAGGACCTGAACTTGCATCACCTTCGTCTTCCATATCTGAAGATGAATCGTCAATCAAATCACTCTTTTCTTTTATGAAGGAAACTATATCTTCATCACTTGGCGCATGTAATCAAATCTTCATCGCAACATTTGAAATGCTCAATTCCGCTTTGAGAAAAAGCATTCACTTTGTGCTTTTCTAAAAATTTAGCTTCTAAAGTGGAAATTTTGATTTGCTATATCCGAATACCCTGCTTTTGAAGTTCGTTGCAAGCAATTGAAAATACTTTAGTGACATAGGAGTTCCGTTGAGGCCATTTGAAAAGTTCGTTATAACCGAAGGTTTCTTATATCTCGGGTGCGTTATATCGGGTTTGACTGTACCTTGGTTTGTCATCTGACTACGTTTCGAAATAGCCCTCGTGTAACTTCAAAAGGAAGATTAAACTACACTAGACTAAACTATCCAGCAAATATCGGAAAAACCAGGAAGTTAATATAGGAATTTCAATTAGAGTGTTTTTCAAATATGGGAGTTGAACTTTTTTTCCCTCTCCCACCCCTTTACAACCTTGTAAAACTGAAATAAAAATTTCATCTCGTTTATTTATCACAAATCTTAATGAAACTTTCTTTTATAAAAACGACGCGAGATACAGAATAGTTACCATATGTTTCAGAAAAAAAAATTCGGCGGGAGGCTGTCTTTGCGAAACGGCCGCTGGGATTGAGGGACGTAGACTTACTTACCTTATTCAGCTGCGACTTTCTGTGACTAAAGTAGTTCTATTTGACTATTAACTCTATAGTCTATTGTGAATATTAGTCTAGTGTGACTATGCGAGTCTATCTATGTATCTTCGTGATTTTCACCAACCTTGCAACTCGACTGTGACTAAACCGTAATTACAAATTCTAAAATTATTTTTGCAATCTTCACTGTCTACCTTTCTCTGTTAAATGGAACTAAAACCAACTATCTATGTTATTTGGTTGCGGAGCTATAAGAGTTTAACTTTAGCACAAAGTAATTCAACAACTCTTGAGTAATATTTCGCGTGAACCTCAGATCGATGACTTAATTGCTTTAGTCTACGTGCGCACGCATCGGTCGCTGTGACGTCCTCAAAATTTTTAGTGATTTTAAACAACTTTGCAGCTCGACTATGACTAAACCGTAATTCCAAATTCTAAAATTCTTTTTGCAATCTTCAATGTCCACCTTTATCTGTTAAATGAAATTAAAACCAACTCTCTATGCTATTTCGCTGCGGAGCTATAAGCGTTTAAAAATACCACGAAAAGCGTCACTATTTTTTCCTTTCCCGACAACCATTAGACCACTATGGAGAGACGTAAGTCTACGTCAAAAGTGAACCACTAAACCTTGAAAGGTCCTGGTAACAAATAGTTCGTTTAACAGCATCCTATTAACCTTCTTATAACTCTCTATTGCTTGCCATCGATTCGATACGAACTTTTTCATTCTTCTCCCTAGTCATCCATATGCAGTGCAAACAAAATGCGTCTAATTTTCAATGTCGCTATCAGCAGGCGTCGGGCCGCAGGGGATTAGCAAAGTTTTAAGCTTCATTAGAGAGATAAGAAAGCCCTAGCTATTTGCAAGGATGACTGGAGCACAAATGAATTCCCATTTTTGCTTTCTTCTCCTCCACTTTTGCTTACGAATGGTTTGAAAAATGACAGCAATACTTATCGAGATGAAACAGACAGTTCTTCATTTTTGCAAAAGTGAGAGAGTCCGCCTTACTTATCCTTACAAATGTAGCAGCGCATTATCGCCTTCCAAACTGTTTGCTCTTTAAAAGAGAGACGATTCTTCACTGGATCGTTAACAAGACAACTGTGTGAGAGAGAGCCGCGGAGTTTTTTTCCTCCCTTTGAAAAATTAATTATGAGAAACATAAACTGATAAGTCGGTATAGTTTACTGACATATTCTAACTAATGCTCGTCGTAAAAATGTTTTATCCGGAAGTATATTTGTCCTGAAAGTCGATGTAATGATCAAAATTAATTAAAAACGAGAAATGATTACTTATAAAATGTAGAAGTGAAGCGAAAACTAAGGCATTGATATTAATGGTTAATTAAGTTGTAATTATATGGTAATTATATTGTAAGATAAATTGTTTTTGGTGTTCTGACTTCTGATGAATGTTTTGTTTATTGACTTAAAAATATTATAGGTATAAAGAGAATAAGTTATCTGATATATGTTAACTATTATTTGCAACGATGTAGAATGTGGGCTTGTTCTTTAAAATGTGTCCAAAGTATTCATGTTAAATTAGAAGAAAATCTGTTGGGCTGCTTAGATTTAAGAAAACTTAAGAAACATTCATAGGAAAACGTGGTTAAAAACTATACAAGTATCTTCTCGTACACTTATCCAATACGTAAGTCAGCTTCTCAAGCATAGTGAAGAGAATAGAGCATATAATATGAATCTCCTCCTGTTTCTCAACTGGATCCAAACTTTGACGTTGACCTACAATTTTGATATGAAGTCTACATACCCGTTTTCATTCATCTAGTTTGCTATACTTGTGAATCATTGAGTGCACATACACACGGACAGACAAACAAACAGACAGTCTTCCTGCTGACGGATTTAGCCCAAAATTACACACAGATCTGCAATTTTTGTAAAAAAGATCGTATAAGAAAATTCAACCATCCAGGTCGTTACCCTTTCGAGTTATAGTGTTCACAGATAGATAGACAGACCGAGAGACATATAGACAAGCAGCATATAATTCCAATTTTTTTTTTTTTTTTTTAATTCGGGGAGTCTAAAACGTGGAATTCATAAAAAAATCTCTAGATCGATTTTTTGTTAATTACAGCACTTTTTCTTCGTATACAAGAAAGTACACTAGTGCGCGATTATAACATTTTATAGTTCGCATTATGACAGGCGACTTGAGAGTTATAGCAGATTACTATGGACAATGGTATCTCATTACACATTTCGGATTTTAAATTAAATTGAATTTTTTATCTGAACATTGCGTTTGGTCAGCAAACAGAAGAACTTATGGTGACCTGATAGATAAGATGGAATTTCCCTTTTTTAAAGAAACAAACAAACAATCTTTGCTTATTCACAGAAAAAAACCTTAAAAAAATGAGCATTTATAGTGTTAGGTCTGAAAGAAATATTGAATTTAATTAAAATTTTATTGGAGTCAATTCATATGACTTCACAGTCACATGATAAAGGTAACTGCGTTTGCCATGCGCGCTGAGATGCATTGTGCTGTGTCGACGCCGATTAGGTATTGGATAGGCGCACTTATTTGACGTGTGTCACGTGACAGCATGAAGTGTTTGCATATAAAATGTAATTCTTCATTAAAGAGAGCTATTGGAGCGTTATTTCATCATTATAAATAATAATATTGAAAAAGTTTATTTTATTTCATCAATGAAATTCAACATAAAGATGTGAAATATGATATAAAAGCAAGGCATTCAATTAAATTCGTTTGCAGCGTTTAACGCTTAAGATGATTACAGAGCCTTAAAGAACTATCTGTAAAATAATGGTTTAAATTTGAAAGAAAATATGATATTCGATGTTAGGTATATCTTAGTATGCTAGTTTATCGAAGAATAATAATCTGGTTGTCACATCCACGGAGCTTTTTTGTAATTCAGGTGTTAAATATTTGTGCACGCTGTGTTAACTGTAACCTTTTATAACTGTTGGTTGAACTAGAGTTTTGTTTAAGTTTCGCTTCCTTGTTCTACTAATAAGCGTCTTGCATGGAAAATGGCTGGTTTTTTTTTTTTTTTTATATATGAATCCCGAACTGTTTCAAAGCCACGGTTTTTTTTAAAAGCTATTTTTCATTTAATCATTTACAGTTGTTGATACGCTGCTAGCGTAATGAGTTATTTCTTTGCATAGAGGATAACATAACACTGTCATCCTGCTTTGTGTTAATTTATATTTTCATAAAAGTCGTGAAAATGTTTCCCATGAAAACAAGTTAGCAACAGCGTTCATGCATCTTCCATTTTTTAAAAATTTCCTTGTCGAAAACTCTCTGCTGTATGATTTCCAGCAATTTAATGGAGACAAATCGGCTGGTGTGCAAGGGACGTGTTTGTGACAGGAGGAGGGGAGTAGGATGCGTAATGGGTGTACCCAGTCACACCCATTATGGAATCTGAATGGGTACGCAATTGATACATCTGAATACCACCACACCGCAAATATCCGTCTTCTTCGAGCGTGCTAATTCGCTTATCCTCGGCCGTATCTTGTCCGATGAGTAGCCGATTCATTGGACCACGCATGCGATAGAACAGTGTACAAAAGATGAGAGGGGATGTATCGCTTTTCATCTAACAATAGATGATTGGACGGAGAAAAGGGGGAGCCAACTCTTAACGCTCGACAGGATTCGTTTGTAAAGGCTGATTTTGCCTGCGAGGAATCAAGGTTGCTGCAGTTTTTGTTACGCTTGTCGCTGTCGCCAATAGGTAGTCGGTTCTGGTAGATAGTCGGCCTTCTTAGAAGTGATTTGGAACCTGTGTCCTTGATTGTATTTTTATTTACTTGATTTATTTGTTCGAAACCCTCGAGGTCAATCAGCTATTTAAATGTTAGTAACTGGTTATAAAAAGAACGGACATTGTTAAAAATAAAGATGTGCCTCTAACTAAACGGAATTTTCTTCGAAGTTTTAAGATCAAACATAATTCCAAATATAAACAAAGATGTTCTTTGAATGAAATATGTATTATTCTGAAAGTGTTCCTGGAAAGAATAAGAGAAGTTTGAAGTAAAGAGCCTCTCACCCATAAAAAAATACCTTTAAATTTTTTTTTTAACTTTAGAATTTAACATTATATATATATATATATATATTTCTGACTACATTCTGTGAATGTATGACACTACTGGCCAAAAGTATTGCAAGATTGATAAAATGAGAAACATTTGGAGTTAATTTGAATACAAGGGTTCACAATTAGTTGTGGAGAATCGTGGGAAGTCACATTTTACAGTAAAGATTTTGTCACGAGGACATTTAGAGAACCGTCCACAAATTGATTAAGACGAAAATTATTTGGCCTCATCCTGTTCCCCAAGCAATTAATAAAGTTTTGAAACTTTCATAAATCGTTTTGCTTCTTATGCACATTGCTTACATGCATTTTCATAAAAATATCATGAATATTCCGGAAGATATAAAGGTATTTTTAAAAACCCCAAATTTTCCCGCATGTTTTTAGTTGTAACTTGCAATGGTTTACGTCAAATTTTGCGAAACTTACAGAATACTCGACAATATGTTATAGAAGCATTGTATTAAAATTTGAAATAAATACATTGCATATTAGAGAAGTTATGAGCATTTGTAATAAATATTTTTTTTACTGCGCATACACGAAAGGTAGCATAATTGTTCGTTCACAGCGTCGAAGCCGGATATCTAAGGTAGCTTATAATAACAATTCTTGTTGTCTAATACCATAAATACCGTTAAGATTTAGAAAGTTGTAGGCATTGCAACCAGCAGAATTTCTGTTGTTGTCTAATAGAAACACAAAATGATGAGGGATTTTCCACAAATCAATATTTTTTAAACTTGAATCTTCGAACAGCAATATTGAATTTTATGAAATTTGAATATTCTGAGTACCCATCTGAACTTATAAATTAAATACGTAATGAAAATTGCGATTCAACGATTAATACTTTAACATTCAAGTTAAGAAAATTTTGATTTATGGAACATTCCTCATTATTTTCTTTCTCTTAGACAACAACAGAAATTCTACTGGTTGCAATGCCTACAACTTTCTAAATCTTAATAGTATTCAACTGGAATTTTTATATAAGCTGCCTTAGATATCTGGCTTCGACGTTATATGTCGCACATGTGCAGTTAAAAAGCATTTACTTCGAAATTTAAGTGACGCATATATGTAATATTCAAATTATTTGTCTTTCTTAAAATTAAGTTTGAATAATTTAATAATTACTAATTTTAATTGAAGAATTCAGATTTTAGAAACTAATAACTACAAATTTAAGTTCAAAATTAAAATTTTTGCATTATTTTCATGTATTCCTCATCCTTTTCCATGTAATACATATTTGCAAAGACTCAGACGGAAAATAAAAAATGTGATGTTGGAGTAATTATTCTTTTCTTCTGAATTTTAAGTTAAAAAATATGTTTCTTTTTGGTTTCATTATATATATTTATTGTTAAAAACTTTCTATTTAAAACTAAAAACCAAAATATTATTCTAGTGAGCAGATGTGTTGCCATTTTTTTTTTATAAAAAATATAATACGAACTTGAGGTAGTTCAGAGGAGGTGCAGCTGAGTGTAACAAGTGTAACTGAGAGTTACTTTTTCTTTCTTTTTTAAAAATCTCTATATCCTTTTTTTTTTTATCCTTGATGTACTTTAGGCCTCATAGTCCATTATGGCGAACCTTTGTAGGGAAGCTCTGAAGTGATAAAAACACCCTTCTTAGATATAAAATGAACATAAGTTACACTGCAGGAAAACAGCAAACGATATTTATTGCTTCTTTCTCGGCACGCTACCGTGTGAGTGAAAATTCTGGTTCATCTAAATTCTCAAAATAATTCTTGGCCTAAATTTATAAAGGTTTTTCTTCATTTTTTACGATTGGTAGGGTAGGCAGTGGCCTTTTTTTGTGTAAGAAGTCAAAGTTACTAAGAAGAAGTTTAAAAAAAAGTACCTGAAGTTAAAAAAAAAAGTATCTGAAGTGAAAAAAAAGTATCTGACGATAATAAAAAAGTTGAAGACACATAAAGCAAGCGTTTAAAAACAATAAATATGTGACTGATGAATTTAAACTAAAATAAAATGTTGGTATGGAATGATATTAGACTATTCTGTTTTAGTGCTTGAGCACTTGAAATAAATCACATATTCTATTAGAAGTTTTTTCTTCTTCAGATAGGCGACAAGCGATTAATCATAAACTATAGTGAGCGTTTCTAGGAATCGTAATAAATCATAACTGGATATCAATAGTTGTAGAAAACTTAAGTAAGAATTGTAACAAAAAGTTACAATTGAAATAAATGGCTGTAACAACACTAAACATCTTCGCTAGTTAGAATAAATATAAATACTAAAAAAGGGAATTTTTAATTTTGGAAGAGTTAAAAATACAAAAATAACAGTAGATAACGATAAGAAGTAAGAATCAGGAGGATGACTTCATCAGAGGCCATTCATCCATGCAGATTCAAAACTGGAATAGGTTTTCTGTAGAGGAAAAAGACTTTAAAGTCGGAATTAATTAATATTAATTTCCTCTAAGGCCTGAGCCCATTCCGGAATATTTTGGGAAAAAAACATTTATCCACAAAGCCGGATTCTTACTTCTTATCGTTATTTACTATTATTTTTGTATTTTTAACTCTTCCAAAATTAAAAATTCCCTTTTTCAGTATTTATATTTATTTTGCACTTCGCAATTTTTTCCCGGATGATGCTGCACTTGCGCACACCAATTAAATTGCTTCTATTAATTTTGTCTTTTTGGATATTCAATCATTATCTTTTGTCTTTTTAGATATTCGATTCGCAAGTTAGAATTGTTTCCGAAAGTAATTTTTAATTTGTCGTTTCATTGTGATATAATATTATATGAAATAATGAAATTAAATAAATGATTAATTATATTATAAGTCTACAGAAATTTTCCCTTACATTAGTATTTAAATTAAAGAATATTATAAATAGGGGAAACACTGATAAAGCAAAATTCAGATGAAACGCATTCACGAACAGCGCGCCATGACATGAGATTAACGACAGGCCACCGAATATATTTATCATGCCATAGTTATCTAGAAGGTAATTAACCTAGTTTTTCAAATTGAATTATTCAATCTAGTTACGTTTAGTCAAACAACTGGTGCTAATTTTTAAATAGAATGTCATGCAACTAAAATTTGAAACAAAATTTAAAAAAAATATCCCAGATAAAAGAATTATTAAAAATCTTTGCATAAAGTTTTAACTAGTTCACTCATTTATAAGACTAACGAAGGATAAAGCGCTATATAAGAACAGGCTGTGTTTATCATTTGTCTAGCATCTCTATCTCTACTACTAATAAAGGAGAATGTGTCTGTGTATATTGTTGGCGATCTACAAGGTAGACTGCTGGACCTAGAGCTACGAAATTTGGCACAAACATACTTTGCAGGGTGAGAATGTGCACCTCGGAGCCATTTTTAAGAATTTTAATTAATTAAAAATTAAACGAAATGTTAGTGTTTTCCCTTAAAAACTTCCAAAAATATTACAGCACAAAAATCTTTTTTACATAATCTAGAAGTGCAAAAACTTACCTTTTCAATGATATAAATTCAGTTGCCGTATATTTTTTTGCCACTGGCCATAAAATGTGCTGCGCCATTTTGCTGTTGAAATCAAATGCATATTTTGTAAGAGGAATAATAAAGTGAAGATGGCGCCGACAACGTGCAATTAGATATTACATGACATGGTCAGGTATTTGACTCCATTAAGGACATTTATGTAGACAATGAACAGAACATGTGCAAGGTCATTGAAAGAACATCGGTTGAATATCTACCACAATCTGAAGTTCAATTGAAATCATACTCCCGTTGAACAAGCTGGTTGCCGAAGGCG
Source organism: Araneus ventricosus (assembly GCA_013235015.1). Classification (NCBI taxonomy): domain Eukaryota; kingdom Metazoa; phylum Arthropoda; class Arachnida; order Araneae; family Araneidae; genus Araneus; species Araneus ventricosus. The sequence continues at coordinate 69,167 of BGPR01004238.1, read as the reverse complement.
GCTAGTATTAAAAAAGACTAGAAAATCACCCGTCATGGTATGAGGGGTGCAAATTGCCTCTTCATTGCAGATATTTCCCGGCAAATAGATATATATGTGAGAGAAATGCTTAACATTGATTGAAAACAAATAAAATAAACATATGTTTTATGACAAGAAATATTTTTTTTATTTACATATTATTTACATATTTCTTTATTCAAAAAACCTCTTGCTAAACAACATTCCGTGTGAAGTATTTTTCGTTGTTTAACAATTCGATTATAATTCAATAACCATGAAATTCTCAGCTTGTCAAACATATGTCAAAAGCTAAAATTTCAAAGAAATTCCTTTTCGAAATTCTAATCAAAACAAATCACTTCTCTGCTTGTCGAACGTTGCAAAAAAAAATATTATTAAATTATATCATCACGATTGCAATAAATAATCATATGCATCGTGGCGTCCAAACTATATCACGCACATGATATACCACTGACGTAATTTACTACTTTCTATTAAAAAACTGAAATCAATTTGAAATATACGATTAATATAATTTAAAATTTCATAGCGAGATAAATGTTATATCAACAGATAGCAAATTTTATTTCACTATTTTAGAGCTATTAAATTTGAAATTAGAATGACAATTACTCTTTTTTCACTTCCTACTATTAGTTCACACTCTCGCTATATATATTTATATATATATATATCTTGTTCAAATTTTGCAATCGATTTTAAACTAACTTCCCGATGAGCTGGAGACTTGAAACTTTAAACATAGCTGAAAACTAGATGACAATGCAATATTAATTTGCTTTCTTGTCTGTATGTTTGTCCGTTTGTCTGTTATTTCATATTTAGTATGACGCATGCGCAATACGTTTTTCATTATATTTCGAAAACTATTAACATTACAGACTTGGTTCTTGGGTATATCGATGGTCCATGGGATCATCGAAGCACCTCCATATTTTAGCCATATCTTTGCACATGCGCAATACGCTTTTCATTATATAAAACTATTAACATTACAGATTTGGCGACTTGGCGATAAATTTGGCGACTTTGGCGACAAAGGGAATTTTCAAGATTCAATCGTTAATAAAATACTTTTTATTCATCCCTTCAAATTCAAATACATTTTTTTAAAACTTGTAGTGGATGACATTTGATGTTTATACAGTTTTTTCAAATATTAATTCATTAATTAAATTTAATTAATTTTAGCTTTATATGGGAGAAAAAATTTCTAAATTAAAATTTTTCTTTATTGACCTAAGTAGGAATTGACTTTAAAATTTTTTTTTTTATATTACTTGTAAATTTAAAATTACTAAAATTTACGTGCTCTAACAATGAAAAAAATGCTGTTTAACGTCTCGCAGTGCTATGGAGCGAGTTTTATCGTTGGTGACATCAGAGCGTTACCGAGAAACAGCTCTGGGCATTATATTAGTAATTTAACAACAATAGGTATCTGAATATTAAAGAAATGATTTTCTTAATTTTTGCTCACAAAGCTCGATTGCTACTCGTTGTCAAACTAGTCAAAACAGTAATAGCAAATTAGTGTGCCTGAATCGTTATTAAAATGGAAATGATTTTAGGATGGCACTCTTTTTGTATAAATTGCGTGACATAAAAATCGTAACCTTTGGACCTAGAGATATCAAATTTAGCACGTAGTTACTTCTTGGTCTGAAGGTGCTCATTGAGAAAGGGTTTGTGAAAATTTCGATTAAATTTTTAATTAATTAAAAATCAATCGAAATTTTAGCGTTTTTCTTCAATAACTAACATATTATCGCACAAAAAGTATTTTGATACCTTCTAAAGTTTAAAAAAGATTAGCTTTCCACTGACAACAACTTCATTTGCGTACAATTTTTTCTTTCATTTTAATAACTTTTTCAAAATTAATTTTAAGCATGATTTGTAACAATGCTTTTTATTGTTGTTATGCAATTCAAACCAATTTTATCGTTTCATCAAATCTTTCATTCGCGTGCTTTTGCCAGAGTTAAAGTTATTATAAAAAATCGCTTTCTTTGGACATCAATTCGAAAGCAGAATTCTCGCTTTTACTTTCATTAACATGCTAATGTTTTTTGGCTGGCCTTTTTTCAGTAAATTGCATGATGTTAAAGTCGTTACGCACAGATTGCAATGTCTGATGCAATCAAGCCAGATGGAAACGAGGCAGACGAATCAAGCCTAAAACATTATTATGCTACAATGTTTCGAGCAGAGGTTCGAATTCCATTTTATTATTTTTTTCTAACAGTTTACAAATATCATAGTGAACCAATGCAAAACAAGCCTGAAGGCTAAAGTAGATTCCTTTAGTCAGGAGATATAAGGAAAAGAACATTTCGCTCTCTATTTTTATAAGGATTAGAGCTGCAAGAATGACGAGAGCTTTCCAATAAGGGTTAACATGCATAGGTTGAAAGATACTTTATGTTGGGAGAAGAGGAGGGGAAGGGAGGGGAAATCACTTTTCATCTCATAACTTCTAAGCAATTGATGTTATCGAGATAGTTTAAATACAAAAATTGTTCTTTATGATAAGGCAATAATTCGCCTAATTTGAATTTTCTTTCTATTTTCAATTGTATAAGATTTATGGAGAAATGAAGATTTCAATCTCCACCATTTCCACCCCCTTTGAGCTGGATTGCCCATCTACGAACTCGACCGAGATTTTCACGGTCCTTACAACATATCCCACGCTGGTTAAAGTCAAATCAAAATTACTCCAGTTATCGTGTTCACAAGATAACATGGGCAAAAGCGTTATATATATAATAAAATAAATATATATACATCCTAGGGGTCATTATCGGTGAAGATCTACAGAAATTTTCCGGAAGTCGTATCATGAGAACCATTGTAATATGTAGACTTCCTATAAGGAATCTACCTAAAATATATATGGTAAGATTAAGAGAAAAAGATAATACGTTACGGACCCCATACCATAGCAATTAATAGTTTTTTTTAAATTTGAATATTTGGCTTGCAAGAATAATTTAAAATACACAACTTAAAAATTATATTACTAAGTAACACAAAAATATGGAGATAAGTTCATATCCAGAAACTAGATGCAAAAAAAAAAAAAAAAAAAAAAAAATCGAGAGATTGCTTTTGGACAGAAATGTGCATATTTATAAGTAACCAAGTTATATTGAAAATGGGATGCTTAATGGAATGCAGTACAGGGTTTCAACTTGGTATTTACAATCCATTGAAATTGACGCTTTGATTTTCTTTAGAAATTTGCTTATTGTTGAAAAAAAAAAACCACCTTGCACATAAAGCGATTAAAAAGAATTTGGGCTACATTTAAAGCTGAGAGTGATTTCACTTTCAGAACTTAATCACGACATTTCTTTTCGTCTGTTGTTTATTTTTGAACTAGTACATATTGTAATGAAATTGTTGAAGCCCTCTCAGCTTAAATATTTGATATTATTAGTTTATTTTTTCATTTAGAGCAAATTATTTATATGTTCTCGGAATGTTTTGTTATTTTGTTTATGAAAATGAAAATTATCGATTCAAATTGAACAAATTTATTTTTTATATTGCTTTATAAGAAGTCATAGAACCATAAATTTGTCCGTCAGAATTAAAAATAGACTTCTGAAATGAAGTTTCCACATGTCTTTCGACCCATTAAAAACGCATATTTAAGAGAAGTATTATTTTAATGACATCAATTTAAAAAAAAAAATCTCAACAGAAATATATTGGACTGTTTACGTGCAGCTTCCACAAAATATTTCAGCAATTCCTTTTATCAGGCTGCGTTCAGAAACCGACAGCGAAGTATCAATTGAATAGATCTAAAATGAGACTTCAGAGGCTCTACAAGAATGTGCAGTCAACGGCATACAAAAAATTGAAAAGAAGAATATTAGTGGAAGCTCGACACAGGAGCGCACAGAATTCCCCCCTACTTTGCGGGTGACCGTCACCACCTCTTGAACGGTGATGACTTCACTGACAGCAAGGGAGGATCGTTTTTCCTTCCCCCACTTAAACAGCAATCGAATCTTGCTCTTTTTTCCGCGTCCCCCACCTTTGTTCCTATCTGAATCTTCTTGATCCCATGAACGAGAGAGGTATTGCGTTGCGCGCCCTTTTTTTTCACCAACAACAGTAGGTCGATGTTTGGCGATTTATCCCCTCGAAGTGGGCACTTAGTGACAAAATGAAATTTGCTAAATTGGTTCTAAAAAATTTTAAAAGGCAAAATGAGGTCTTTCACGGAGCAAGCGGGCTAGTGTTAAACAACACTCCTTTCTTTCTTTCCCCTTAAAAATGATCAATGTTCAATTTCATTGTCTTGTTTTGAATTTGTTTCCAGATATTGATAAACTGTTATTATTATTTTAGCATGTTTTTCTTATTATCTCCTTCTGTTTCTCTTATTACTTCTTATTTTCTTCTGTTTCTCTTATTATTTCCTTTTATTTCTTCTGTTTCTCTTATTATTTCCTCTTATTTCTTCTTTTTTTCTTCTGTTTCTCTTATTATTTCTTCTTACTTTCTTCAGTTATTTATAACTGCCTCGTTGCTATTGTGTTTGTTAAGGGGACATGCGACTCTTAAACTTCGAAAAATGGGGGGGGGAGATCGTCAAATTTGATACATTATATCTCTGAAACAATGCAATTCACAAACTCATTTTTTTCCCAGAAAAATATCTGTTCTTTCTCTATGTATTTATGTATGTATGTATTTATTTGAGAGAGTAATAAATATGGGTATAATTTTTGGAGAAAAAATGAGATAGTCACCTTGCGAGCATAGTTACGGATAAAATATTGGTCTAAACACACTATTTTAGGTATCTAAGCAATCCAAAAACTCTGTTTAAGAAGTTGAACCACAATTTATTAATATTTAAATTTAATTTCTATTTTATATACCAATTTAAAATAAAATGTTAAAAATACTAAAAATTTCAACTTTTCTAATCCCCAAAAAAACTTCTTTGAAGAAAATATGTACATAAATTGTGGTTCAATTTGTAGAACATAGCACAATACATATTCAATAAAAATTTTATGTAAAAATATTCAATAGTTTTTGAGATATTGTGAGCGCAATATAAAAAAACACGCACTTTGAGATATAGCGCTTTAAAGATATGGCCATTTTCAATGTTTACGTTCAACAGCTGTTTTATATTTTCCTTCATTACTTCCATAATTATGGGAATTTTTTTTAGCGCGGATTGTTTTAAATTGTTCAGAAAATACAGGGGAATAATATATATATATATATTCATAAAATCGAAAATTTTCGGATTTTAACAGTCGTATGTCCCCCTTCAACTCATCCGTCTATATCTCTTTCCTCTATATCTTTCTTTTTTCATTTTATTATATATATACATATATGGTTAAATATTTCAAATAATCAAAACATGTGTTATATATTCAATATATACATATATTAATCTAAAAATTAAAATTAAAATAAAGTTATCTTATCAATAGCCATACAAAAGAAATACAAACGATAGTTTGATTATTATATACGATAGTTTGAGATATACAATGTCGCATTGAACTAGATTTGTGCCGCCAACCCTCTGCGAAAGACAATTGTTGGAAAAACGAAAAATAGGGGAATAAATCCCCAAAATCTTTCAAGATTAGAAACGAGAATGTGAATAGCTTATAACATACCAATTCAATAGTTATAATTATTGTTAGGACTTGATCTAACTGTGAATATAAAATGACAAGATAAAAAATGAAACAAAATGAAAAGAAATCATCAACGAAATGAATAAACTTTTTTGCCGCAATATCGCATTTTCTTTCAGAAAGGCGTATTTATTTCATTGTAATATGAACTGCAAAAATTTGAGTGCGTTGTACAGATAGTATTCTTAAGCTTCATCTGCTCGTTCATCCCCTTTGTAACTGAATGCAAGTACTTACTAGGGTTAATTCTTGATGTAAAATTATATATATATATATATATACCTCATTTTAAATACTTCTACTCCATCATAATAAACGCACTACAACTTTCTTTTCAAGTCACAAGTTTCTAAAGGGGAAATTCCCTTTTCAGGGTACTTAAGCGTTCTGCGCATTCATTTCTGCCCCTTTTTCACGCCATCATGTAAGCTTTCAACAACAACGCGCCGCTCAGGCGTAACCTTCTGAATACTGGTCATGGAGCTACGTAAAAATTGAATACTTTACCTATGAAGAAATAACGTAATATCCTAAATGCCTGAATAAAAGAAGATTAAGCCATATATTGTCTCTTCCATGAACCAAATGGACTATATTTCACCTTTTTAAAGCCTGATCTTATATATATATATATATATGAATAACGAGACATATTTTCAAGATGCTCAAACAAGGCCAGGAAAATAGTAGGGAAGGAAGGAAGGGGAGATGAGTGCCCAACATCAATTTTTAATTTCGTAATCTTTAATATGAGATTGTGTTTCAAGGTAAACCAATGGGAAAACGCCCTAGAGGAAGGCTTAAAATTAGATGGAGTAATTGTGCTGTTAGGGATTGTAATATTATTAGATAAATTAATTGAAGAATTAACGCCGATAACTCAAGTTGTTGATTAAGATGGAATAAACTCATTGAGAAGGCCAGGGCACATTTTGGATTGAAGAGGCACTGATGATGATGATATATTTCAAAGTCATAAATATGTTGTCGTTACATAGAAGAACGCCACAGATATCAGTGCTGACTACCTTTATAAAATAATATGATTTTAAAATTTTCTAGGAGTTATAGACTTAGATCTTATTTTCCCAAAATTACTATGAAGGCTTTTTTACTATGAGATAAAAGAAGAGCAGAAAAGTATAATATTTTGGTATTAATACATCATAAATACAAATAATCATTTATTTGATTCAGAAGCAGAAGATAGCAAAAACTAGCTATTACACTTCGATAGCTTTGAATTTCAGAAAATTCAACTCAGTCTTTCATGGTTTACTTCTAATATTCAATATGTAACACATATATACCCTACTCTTTTTAATGAAGTATTCTAATTTTGTGCATTTAGTTATTCTAGAGTTTTTATGTTTTATTATCGCTTTTAATATGTAGTTTACTCCTGACTGCAGATTTTTGATTTTCTATTGTACATATTATGTTATTAATTTGTAAATTTCAGATTGCCATCTAATAATCTGTTTCAAAACTTCTTTTAACTTTGTTTTTACTTGCAGTCTAACTTCCCGGGAAAATTATTTGTGGACTTTTCCTGTTGAATTAAAATATTAACTAATATTAAAATAAAATGCATACGGTCACTTGAGATACAGTTTTATCATCAGTTATCATTTATTAAGTTATCATTTAAAGAAACTTCGTTTCTAGCGTCACATATAGTGTGGTGTTGCGAAATGCAGATTACTTTCCATTTCTTAACAACCATTAAGATCTTGTCATCGATAAGGAAATTCGGACAAAATTATGAACGAACACCATTTCTTTGTTGTGTGCTTTTAATATAATGGTATTTCTAACAAATTATTTAAAATAAGAAATACATATCAGCGCGCTTGTTAATATTTAGTTTAGCTGTTTAGAATTTGAAAGATCTATTTAATCCAGATTGAAAAGTTTCGATAAGCATTCGTTAGAGTGACAATCCTCTTATGATCCATCAACAGTTTAACTTTTTGTTTTATTATTGCATCATTTTGATTCGATTAAATAAAATTTCGATTTGCGGTTTTTTCCAGCTATTTATAATTTTTCCGTCCTTTTCCTTTCATATAATAGCGAATCCGAATTAGAGTATACTACAATCTCTGAAAAAGTGTTCTTAATTTTCTAAAAATATAGAGAAACATTCACGATAGAACACTGCCTTTCAATCCTAAATAAATGTCTTACAGTTTTGTTTTCTTTTACGCAACACATTTTAATGAGAAAAAAGAATTACAACATTTTGCAGAACAGGAATTTTAAAAAGCATGAAAGAAATTTTGTTTACTTAACTGATTTCAGCGAGTGAAGAAATGTGTTAAAAATTATGAGAATTATTTTCATCTAAACAAATATTTTCATACCAAGGAACAAAAATTACTTAGAAACTTATGCATTACGCTATTACAGGAAGCTTTGTATAACTTTAATTTGCATTTAACAAACAAACCTTTCATTTGTACCCAGCAAAATTTACTGATTTTTAGAGATGATAATCAGCGTATTCAGCAAAGAAATTTGGCTATGGAAATTAAGCTGCCTTATTTTTAATGTAAGCTAGCTGGAATAATACTTTTACGAACGTGAAAGTACATGCACAAAATGAAATTTTCCTTTACGGTACGAAAAAGATAAACTTGATGTTCGGATTTTTCTCACACGTTTTTCATTGTAAGCGAGAAAGCAGTAGGTGGAAGGAACATTCTAGGAGGAGAATACATACAGGATCATGTATTAAGGTCGACCAAAAAAGTTTGAGGGCGAAGGAAAGAGCAACGGTCCATGGAAGAGCTTACAATCGAGCCTTTAAGTAGTTTTTCACCTTCTTCCTTACAGTTTCTCCCCACTTTACATCTATGGCTTCGGCTCTTCTTACACACTTTTTTTTCGCCCCACACCTAAGTGCAGGGACTATCTTTGAAAGTACTTCACTCGTTCCGGTGGGTGTTCTTGCACAGAGTAAAGGGGTGGATAAGGTTGAATCAAGCATCATCATAGCGCCTGTCTGGAATTTGAACTGTAAATCATATTCAGTTTCTTCGTTTAAAACTGCCAGTGATTGAAGTTAATTATTTCAATAATTGGTATTACGGCGAATTAAATATATGACCAATTTAAGACAAAAAGAGAATATGTTATAAATCTGCTTATTTCAAACTGTAAATTTCTTATCGTTTCTGCTTATTTCAAACTATAAATTTCTTATGTTCTATTTTATGAATATGAACTTGAGGGAAAACATGATTGCCGCGCGTTAAATACTAACAAATATGGTTGAAAATTAATATTTTTAATGTTATCATTAATGTCTCGTCTTCAAAATTTTATTACTTATTACTCATAAGGTGGAAAAGAACATTAAAACAATTTCAAAAGTTTTCTCCAGAAATATAAAGCAATATTATTTCTAACAGACGATTTTGTGTGTGTGTACAAAGAAGGAAAAAATATTACTACAACAAACTATAACACTTTGAAGTGAATTTTTCTTGGAGAGGTTAATTATGTAATATTTTAACATTATTCGTCGTTCATCCAATAAAGTAAAAAGACTCCTTGGATAAAAATGTGTTTGGAAACAAAAATCATAGAAACAGGATTAAATATTTTTTGAAAATAATGTGATCGCGTTCAGTATTGCATCGTGACGACCCTTATTATATTATTTTATAAGAGTACTACTTTTGCAAATGTAAATTTTTATCATTTTGTACAATTTAGATTTACTTAATTAAAAGTAAAACAGTCATGTAACAGTCAACATTGTAAAACAGTCATGCAAAATGTTCTGGATTTAAAACAAAATCCCGGAACATCAGATAATTTAAATACGGCTTGCACAAATATCCCTTTTTCCAGGAAAAAAATCAATACTATTCTCACTCGTATGCATATGTGCTTATTAGCTATCTTTAAAATTCATTTATTTATCAGCAATTATGAAACTAAGCAGAGTTTTAGCATCTGCAGTTTTTTTTTACTTTTCTTTACTCAATTATGAATCTAATATGTTATATTGGATACTACTTCATTCATTGCACACGTCTTTAAATTTTTAATATATCTAATAATTTTTGGTAAAAATATTTTTGAATATGACGTTCAACATAACTAAAATGATAGAGGCTATCTTACACGAAAATTTATTAATATGATTCCCTTACCATTGAGAAGACAGGAAAGTTCTTCATTAATCAGAATATTTTAAAGAACGAAACTTGTTGCCAGGAACAATAGGCCAAACTTCATTCAAATGTATCAAACTAAATCCTCTAACACATACAAGTACGTAAATTATTTCACAGTATGTTGGTGATTAGTTATATTTATTCCATATTAAATAACGGAATTGTTAGCTTAGAAAATGGAATAACTTATACAGCATCAACTTTCAAAATGAAAAGGAATTCAGATCGGAATGAAAGTGAAACGTACGGTACCTTTCGTCACAATCACAATGACTGATCGTGTGAAACCTGAAGTTGAAGAAGTTGAATTTCCTCGTAAACCCTTCAATGGTGTAGGGGCAGTGGTCATGATCTCTGCAACAACGATCCGCAGCGGCGTTGTAACCCAGCTCGTTGAATTTCCTGGCATTGCTCCCAGATCCACACCAGTTGGTACCTGGATACAAGAAAAGATCCCTCTTCAAGCGCTGCAGCCCATGGTGATTGTTGTGGAGGGTCATTTCGCGGACTTTCTTGTGCAAGGTTCGGCATTCTCTGCGTAGCGCACCGTAGTCTGTGACATCTGGTTTTACAATGCCGAGGCTTTCTTCGGGATCGGTGGGGGACCTGGTTTCATTCAGGAATTGTTTCTGTTGAGGGCAGTTGACGTCTGCTGCGAAAGCTTCAAAGAATTCGTCCACCGACTTTGCAGACTTGAGATATTCACAGTCCCTCAGTTCCCAGCCTGAATCGTAAATCAGCTGAATGAAATGACGGCCATCTGTGACCTGCAGTAAGGTCAAGATTTGGAACTCCCGTGCTTGACTCGATGTCGAGAAGTATGGGGAGTCTGTTGAATCGGGTGGAAGCTCGACCGTGGTCTCTATGGCTGAGATTCGTCCTTTTTGGATTCGCCTCTCTACTTCACCATCTGGAAGGACTCGGGTGCATACAAAATCATTCCCGATCGTGCGCAACCACGGAGGACGTCTGGTTTCTCCGGTTGTTGCCGCGGTGAGTAGAAATAACGTCACCCACTGTCGTAGTCGGCGAGATATCATACTCGCATTCCTTTAAAGAAAAAAGAGGATCATATTTTTTCTTAATTAAGATTAACAACCATCTACATTATTTCGAGACACTACATTTAAGCCATAGGTATGATGCAGATTAAGCTACAGGCCGTGCTGCATTTTTTTGGATTAAATAGGATATAACGAATCTTATAATTTTAAGATTAGCATTGTTCAGATATTATTGTCAAAGAATTGGGAAAATGCGATCGCAGCAGAGATAAAAACCTCTGTGCTCTTACCTGTAGCAGTTTATATTTGAAAAGGGATGTTTAACTTATGATTGGAATTGCTATTTTCGAAATCAGCAGTTCATGTTTAGTCAGCATGGTTATAGGAATACTCCATTATCATATTTCAGACGGAATGAGGGATGTGATGTGAAATGCAAATAATTTGCTCTCGGCTAGCATTACCTATTAGAATGAAAAATATTTAACCTGGATTTGATGAAAGGATTTATTAGAATTAGTTGCACTTAGTTAATCGTGGTTAATACAATTGCATCTGAAAAGAGTAAAATGAGCATGCATTTTTGATTAACTAACGAAGAACTCTTTTGAAACATTATACATAGTAACTTCTCGTTATTTTGTACAAATCATTCTAGGAATCTCTAACTTTTTAAAATACCTTTACTTAATTACAAATTGTGTTGAATAATGAAATTATCTTTTGAAATGATTTCTGCCTAATTATTAACCATATAATTGCAAACCATCTTTGAATTATTCCTCTGTCCTGTGTAGAGGCTTATATTTTAGTAACAGTTTTTTTTTTAATAAGTCGTCTCCATGGCTTTACATTTTTAAACACTGGTAACTAAATCTCACTCTATCAGATTTGAGCTGTGCGACTTTATAAGACCAAGAAGGTAAAGAGAAAAAGAAATTGAATATGCAATGAAATTTCTATTTGCCGTAAAAACAATTTAAACGTAAATTCCATAAAATTAATCACAATTAATTAATTCTTTTTACTCAGCCTATATACTATTCTATAAACTATAACATACAAAACAGTTATGAAAAACAGTTAACAATGATCAGTTCTGAAGATTTTATTGCTTTTGTAGTGAAACTCCTGTATAAATAATGTATCCTGTATAACTAATGTGAAAATCCTGTACTAAACTGCAATTCAAATTTTTGTAAGGTCATGTTTTAATATTTTTGAATGTTATCTTCTTTTTTATTAGAATCCTCACCAAATATGTTGATTCAGAGTCGAAAACTGCTGAATTAAGATATGAGATTCAGATTTTTTCACATTTGTGAAGTAGTTCTTCTATTTTTTCACTGAATATTTCATTTCACCCTCAAAAGAGAAAATATCAATATTATTGAACAAATTGTGCACATGTTTAATATTGGTGTTAAGATACTCATAGTTCAGCCATTTTTAGCACACATCGAGGTGGAAGTAAAATTGAGACTGTTTTCTCGTACAACAGTTACTATTTGCCTTTTGAACTCATGCATTTAAGTATATAGAATATGCAATCTATCGATCAATCTATATATGCAATATTTAACGTTGGGCGCAATATTTTTTTTAGATTCACAAAAGAAATATTTCAAAGTTTCATTAATTTAATACTACATTTGATTTTATAAATAAAATATTTAAATTTTATTAAAAAAAGAAAGAAAAAAGCAGATGTCGCTGCATAGGCCGATTTTTCTATTAGAATTCTATTTAAATATTAAACACTGTTGAGCCGGATTTAGCTCCCTGCCCCTCTTTAGTCTTTTCAGTATCAGGGGGATGTTACACTGAATTCCTTCTACTGCCTCTGCGATGAGTTCCCATGATTTTTATAGTTATGTTTTCTAGCCGACCCTCATCATGTTTTATAAAAACTATCATATTGCGCTCTTTTCTTTTAAATGTATGTATTAAGTGCTTTAAGATTTTATTGTATTCAACGAGTCTTCTTGCCAACCACTTGCTTGTTAGGTTGATGAAAAATACGAAAATAGTTAGAAAGCTACGAAGTTGATATGCTTGAATTCGTCTAAAATTTGTCAGAGATGAGTAAAAGAGATGATATATATTTTCTTTTCTAGTAAAGTTAATTGATTAGAAAAGCCAATTAATTTAGTAGTTAGATTCTAGCCAATTTTGGTTGCTGCAATACTTGACGCTGCAAATAATTTTCTGTCTTTCATGAGTTTGTATTTCCACGGTTTGAATTAATCATAATTATTTACTTTTTAAACAATCCAAAAAATATGTTCATATTTTTAAAAAAATTCTAAGAAAATAGGCCTGAAAAAAGCTAACCTCATTTAGTAGATGCAGATAAAGTGTCTGGTTTCAAATATGCACCTGGAATTCCAATTCAGTTTGCTCTTGACCAAGATAATTCTTGTAAACGAGAAAATATTTGAATAAAATAAAAATTTTCGTAACATGGTATTGGGAAAAGAGTAGCGAAGTGGAAGCTATAGTTTGAAAAGCTCTTATTTTATCTTTGTTTCAGTTACAACAACAACATTTTTTGACAATGTTTGATGCATTAAAAAAATTTTAAATTAGTTTTTTAAACAGACTTTTATTTCAAATTTCTTGCCATATAAATTAGATACCATTTTTGACATAATTATATGCATTCGAAAGTAATTCATATTTAAAAACATAACTGGCAATTAAAAAAAACTATTTTCCGCTTGCAAATTTTTACTTTTTGTAAGACTTTTCGGAAAAAAAATTGTTTGAAGACAAGTTATGGTAATAGAATGCTAGCTTAACAATAATAGGATCTGAATGAAAACTTAAAATATAAAAGAAGCAACTTCCCAGTATAAAAATAAACAAGAAAAAGAAGGGGGAACAGCAACAATAAACTAAAAAAAATATTATTTCGTCTTATATTGATTTAAATATTATCTGTAAGATTTATGCAAAAGAGACAAATTTCTTCTTAAATTATTTTTTCTGTATTAAAGAAGCCATTTCTGTTCCTACAAACATCAACTTAAAAAAAAAAAATAGAATCAACTTACATAATTTTAGTGAATGATATTTCGCCAGTTTTCACCTTTTTTTTCTTACATCCCTAATTCAAATATTTTAAATAATTGTTTTTTAAATAAGCATTCACCAATTCATATAATGCGGAACTTTTTTGTATATGATCCTAGCTATATGTGGCCTATTGAATTTTCTCTACTCAGTAAATAAATTTACTATAACCGTTTTCATACTGATAACAGTTTCTCTAAGTTTTTTCAAACTTGAGAATGAAAAATCGAACTCGATTGCAAAGTTAACTCCCTGAAAACAAGATAAAATATAATTACACAAGAGATTTTTATGTATAAAAAAAAATCTTACTTCTCCCCCGTGTTTTCGTCGGTGGGTTTCCTCTGTTTAGAGATGCGGGAAAGCCACGTGATCCTCGCAGTCGAAAGCGTGCGGGAGGGGTCCCAGCCAATCCTGAAGAACGATTGTGGAAGAACTGAGGGCTCGCTGAGATCGTCTGCTGCCGACCACCCTCTCTGATCACAGGGGGTAAGAGGGGGGCAGGATGGGTTAGGCTAATCATTTTCATGTTCGAGAATTCTTCACCCATTTCGAAATGTATCCATCGCCAGGAAGTCATCAGACTGTCGCCAAATTTGGCGACTGTTTAACTCTTCGAACTAATAAAAAAACCCAATAAACTTAGAAACTTTTTCCTCTTTGTATTTTTTGCATTTTGCACTGCGTGAGCCTTTTTATGATAACTTAAAAATTTTTGGTGTTTAGGCGCTTCTTTCTTAACAGAAAAATGAAGGAATAATGATTGTTTTTCATTATAAATTGAAAATAAACTTATTTTTTTAAAAATCGTGCATTTTATTTCAAATACCTAATAATTCAGATCTTAATATTTTTTCTCATTGTAAAATGTAATTGGTATGATAAAAACATTCCATCGTTCTGGTATATTCATGTTCACTGTTATTATTATATTCGCTGTGCTATATATAATTTATTAATGATTAAAATTTTGTATTTTTTACATAATCTTACAAAATTAAGAATGAATAAACGTATGATAATCTGAATTAGTTATCTGATCACATATTCTCAAGCATCCATAAGAAAGTATTTTTGGGAAGCGATTTGTAATTCAATTACCATTTTTGTTTCCGGAACTTATTTATTTTATTTAGTACTTCGAAATAATTTTTCACTTTTTACAATTACTTTTTTTTTGTTTGTATTAGTTTATAGTTGGTTTAAATGTTTTTTCATATGCCTAATATTTTCAACTGGGGAATAGTACTTTCGATATAAAATTCATACTTTATTAGACTTTGATTTAATCTACATCTAACAAAGGACCAAAAGATAATTTCCTGAGATATCTGTCTACGTTAGATTGATAATTTATATTAACACTGAGTGTTAAAAATAAAGAAACATTGCAAAGAAATAATTACTATAACAAAACTTCGTTCAAAAGTAAAAAAAAAATCTTTGCATATAAATACTGCTGGAAGAATACACTGCATTATATTCAAAGTGTTTTGGAATATATTAAAAACATGAGTAACTGCGGACATGCATGTAAGATAATAAAAATAAACTATAAATTTTCTCGAAATTATTTAGAGAATATAGTAGCTGAACATGAAAGAATTATTAGAAAGAATTATAATAGCTGAACTTGGAAGAAACAGTGAAAGTAATCCATCCTAAAATTAGAATTAGCAGAAAGAGTTATAATAGCTGAGCTTGGAAGTAACAGTGAAAATAAATCCATCCTAGAATTG
Source organism: Araneus ventricosus (assembly GCA_013235015.1). NCBI lineage: Eukaryota > Metazoa > Arthropoda > Arachnida > Araneae > Araneidae > Araneus > Araneus ventricosus. The sequence continues at coordinate 53,442 of BGPR01004238.1, read as the reverse complement.
TATGTTGTGCTTAGGTATCTTAATAAAGTGGTCTCCTTAAATGAAGCGAAAAGCTCTGAAAAAACAATTTGTACAGAACTTTAGTCATAAAATTAAAGTGCGTTTATAAAGGAAACTAATTTTTTAAAATTTTTGCGATAATGAAATGACTTTTGAGATAAAATTTGCCAAATCCAAAACATAATAATAATTATGCAGAAACTTCCATGACACATAATTGTACAGTTCTTGAATTAGAATGTTTATAGATCGGTTTCAGAACATATTTTTTTAATTTGAAAAATTGTAGATATATTTCTATATGTAAACTTTTTCGAAGATTCAGGAAAAACATTTCGGAATGAAAGCTTTTCATCCACACCGTGCTGAAAATATTCCCATTTGGATTCCGGAAAATCTATTTTGTTGTCAAAAATCACTGGTTAAGCGTCAAACCAGCAATCGAATGTTCAATTCTAAAGAATGAGATAATATAATTTAATAAGAAAATAGTCCAACAAAGATAGAAAACTATTAGCACGGATGCCAATTTCGTAACTATATAATAAATTTAAAACTAAGACATTGTTGAAAGAAAAGAAAAGAAATGTGAAACCCTAAATTATAATGATAATTATTAAAGAATAATAATCCTTTCCCTTAAAAAATTTAGCAATTTGAACGATTTTTCCCAGATACAAAATCATGGAAAATGATTTGTATTTTAGTTATTGTTTATTCTGATAAGAACGTTATTATACTAATTGAACCTATTGAAATATGAAAGAAATGAAACAGTTCACATTTTATTACCTCATAGAAATAATCAAATTTTTACTATCATTCCTACAGCGCGACTAATTCCTGTACATATTTCTAAAAGTGAAAGTTGCCATCCGTCTTTTTTAGTAAATTCACGATATTTTCTGATGTACTTTTTTTTGCAGATGATTTTTGACAAGGAAATAAATTTCACAACAAACTTGAAAGACATTTTGGTAAAATCATTTTTTTAAAAAAATCTGTTGCTAAGGTGAAGGAACCGAAGGCAATTTTGCACAACAAAAAAGAAGTGCAACTATTCTTCTCAGGATGTAACAATAAAAAATGCAAGATCTCGGTCTTTTCTTTCCATATAAATCAAAAAAATATTAGCTGATATAGACGAGCAATATGGCTGGAACGCCCAACCCTCAAAACGTATCTTCACTATCTCACCGCTCATAGAACCTTTTAAGAAGATATCGCTTGCAGTTGAGGTGTGGTGATAAAGCCCTCTGGTTGCTAAGAACAGGAAAAAGAAAGCACCCGCACTTAGAACAGAGCAGAAATTCTGGTATATGGTGAAAAAAAGTCAAAATTTATTAAAAGATACTTGAATGTACAAACAAGGATCACTTAAATTATATTAATAGATAATAATAATAATAATGACTGAATTTTTTAATTCGTTTGACGATTTAAACTTCCTTTAGAACCTCTTCGTTCCCCTTTCCCAAATCATGGTTGGTGCTTTTATCAATTACAGCTGTGTCAAACATTTATTTCTTAATTTTTGTTCAAGCAGATGTTTAAATAAAGAAATTATATTGTCCCAATATTGTCGCGTAAATGATGAAGAAATCATTTTCTCAGATATTGATGATTTCTGAATGGTTTATTAAAAAAACTCTCCCTTTCAACTTCAATGTATACTAAAATAGAATTAAAATCTTTTTCTTAAATCAGCAATTGCTTACATAATTTGCTTAAAAACTTTTCCAACACGTAGAAAGTTATTTGCTCCTCATTTCAGTTTGTTGTTATTTTTTTGTAGAAACAGATGATATTTTGTTTGATATATGTGAATAAAATCTAAAGTTCGATAGTTTCAGAAAATATGGTGCCCATAACACCAAAATTATAACAAAAGTTTTGGACGATAATTTTCTAGCTATACAATTTTTTGACTAACTTTTATGGATCCGGATTATAACCATAGCTTATTTAGCTTACAAGCAGGAGAAACGTTGCTAGACAGTGAAAAAAAAAGATGCAGAAAAAAAAAACTCATAGCAATTATTAAAGTATAAAACATGCAATCTGCATTTATTCTTTGAAAATAATGCTCCCTACCTGAAATTCAGCATGCCATGAGTGGCCACTATGCAATTCTTATTTGTGTAAAATGAAAAACTGAATAGCCTTATAAATTAACTTCAGGATCTTTGGAAACTACGGTAACTAGAAAATAAATAACAGAATGAGTTATTCACATTCCCTGCTACTGAAATCCGAATTCAAAGTCTTACACAGGCTTATTAATTAAAAGACATGGAAAAGGGGCCATACAAAGAAGATTAATGTAGAGAAAACTTCTCTTATTTTAAGAGAAAAAAGAATTAAGAAAACGAATTCTAGGAGATGCAGCGTAACGTAAACGAATAATCTTCTGTGAAAGATATTAACGTCATTCAGTCGATACGTCTGCTTTCAGGAGTATCTTCTGTTGTTAGATTACAATGTATACTCATTTCGCTAGTAGGCCCAGCTTTTGAGACTTAACTCATATACATTAAATGAATGCGACATGACAATTCAGTTTTATTATAATTGAAAGCTTTTAAAATATTTTTCATAAAAGATAAATGAAGCGAAAACTTTTCTTATCTAAGCAAAGTATATATATTTTTTTTGCTGTGTATCTATTCCATTTTTTTAAAAATTTTCTTGAGAAAATTATCAAATGCCTAACTTTTTATTTTTGAAGGAACTTCATGAAAAAGCAAATAATTTCCCTTTATGTTTAGAATGCAGAAAACAGTTTGAATTCGAAATGTGTCAGGATCAAAATTGGTAAACGTTCAATGGATATATGCGCAACAAAAAATATTTCACCATTCATCAACAAAGGATGAATCTGCTTCTGATTGCTGCTCTTTATTCCTTTAAAAACCATCTCACTTGAATGATTTGACTTTTAATTATTTCCAACTTTCACTATCGGAAATGTTCTGTTTCGTTCTTACGGATTTGTATTCTTTCGAATAAAGAATCTTTTTCGTAAATTTTTCCAAAAAAATTTTACATCATTGTAGGGTTTTCCAAAATCTTATAAAAATTTTCATAAAACCAATTTATTGATTGTATGACTCCAAGGATTGAAACAGTGGCGAATCCAAGGGGGCTATGGTGCTACAGCCCCCTCTCCCGAGCTAATCCAGAATTCTTGATTTTATTTAAAATCATTACAATTGTTTGTTCTTAATTTCCCTTTTTTTTTTTTTTAAATAATAAAAGCGTATCAACATTGCTTTCTGGCTTGAACGGCTCGAAAATTTTCCCACTTTTCTAGTCATTCCAATTGTGCTTGCAGCATTGACGCGGTCGAAGACATTTTTTTGGCTAGTTATTTCATTGTAATTTTTATTAACTTATCGAAAGTATTGTATTGTTCCTTATGATTCTTATTGTCAGGTGTGTAAAGTTCAAGTGCTTTGGTTTACGTAAGCCTTGAGGTTTGACATTCGTCACGACGATACAAAATTTTTATGACCTCAGCCACCCCCTCCCCCCGACCCAAATCTTGGATTTGCCACTGGATTGAAATGTCCTTTACTGAACGTGGTCAGTTTCATTACACATTTAAAAATATTTCTCATTGAGAAAAACAGCCAACTTCATAAATGCTTTTTTAATAGAAAGCAGCAGTAGTAGTTTGTCATATACTGAAGATTGTATGTTACCACATATCCATAAGAAATTCTTCACTGTTTTTCAGAAAAAAATTTTTACTTATTCATCTTTTTCTATCAAATGTATTTTAACTCTTAGTAAAATTCGTACTCCTCTTATTGGAACTCACAATACATTTTTAGTTCAGAAACCTGAAACAATTTCAAAAGCTTATTTTTTATTATTTTATTCTGTATGTGTGCATTTGAGTTTAGATTATTTGTCCTTCGTTTCAATGAATATTTTGGAGACACAAAAACTTTGTTTATTTTTCAAGAGCCTTTCTGCTCCTGTTTGTTATTTATTTTATCATTATATGATTTTATGATAAATACATTGATTGGGTGAAATTTAGAAGATTGCATTTCTGTTGACTGGCATTTGTTCTTTTTCATTTTTAATCAGTTCATTGGTTTCATACATAAAATTTAGTCATGCTGTATTTTTACAGAACAACTATATATAATTCATGATCCAAATTCTATTGGAAATAGTGCAGGAACAATTCAGACATTCATTGAAAGCATTGTTGCTTGGTGATCATAAATCTCCGATATTGCATAAAGTTAAAAATCGATGGTCAGTCGTTGAATTAGGCACACAGAAAATGCTCCTACATTATGAACATGGCCTATCAGTGCATCTACTTATGTTGCTAGTACATCAGGGACTCAAAAATCCTATTATTTTTGGAAACTGCCTCCATTAAGTATCGAATATCTTTTAAATCGTTCTTTTTCCATACGCAAAATGTAACTTTACAATTCCGAAACACAAAGCGAATAGCATTTTCTTTTTAAGGAACGAAACAGATTCCTATTAAGAAAGTTAATCTACTGAAAGAACAAAAAAGATTTGAGCATAAGAAAAGTTTCGATTTTTCAGCTGTCGTTCGTCGAACATTTTGGGTTTCTGAATCCGGCAACGAGCAGACGGAAGGGTCACGTGATTGATAACTAATAACCAGACGCCGTCTCCCGTGTTCTAATGGAATGACCGTTTGCTATTGACTGGCCGGGTGAATAATGTATTTACTGTGGTCGTCTCAAATTCTGTCATTTATCGTTGATTCCGTTGAATCCGGAGTTTCCGAGTCAGATGGAGATGAACGAACGATTTTGAAAACTTCGTTTTACTAATTCCGCAAGCTCTGCGGATTCGCTGGAGGTACATTTCCTTCACGTGTTCGATCTAGCAATCTTTCAGAACAAGTCTATTTCTCTGTTCTTCATTCAGGTATTTAGAATACAGTGGAATTATTCCTCTATTCGTATTCTGTTGAGTACCGTATGAATAGTCATTTAATACTGTTGTTCACATTGATTCCTGTGCATGTGGCAAACATTTCACTTGCCTTTCAGTTTCCTGTGGAACAAAGAACATTTTAATCCGTTACCTCGTTCCAAGTTGTCTGGTCATTATTATAGTCACGCACATTTTAATCTGTTTCCTTGTTTCAAATTTTCTGGTCATTATTTTAAAGATCAAAATGTTATTTTTTTTAATCAAACAAAATATCAACAAAATTTAAGAATCAGCAGAACACAGAGAAAAGATGAAACAACATAAGATATTTTACTTCTTTTGATGAACATGAGATAATCGTAGAGGGCTTTGTATTAATTCTTTTGAAATCATTGTTTATATTTTCTTTTAAAAAATACTTTTCTGATATAGCATAATTTTGAACAAAAATGCTTGTTAGACATTTTTAAATGAATATGAAAGCATCAAAATATGAAAAAGGAAATATATGAAATTAGAGGATAAATCTTTATTGTATTTAAAATCTTCACCAAAAAGATATAAAACAGATTTTGAATTATTAAAAAACTGAAATAGTGGAATAAAAATTGTGCTGTTATCAGTTATATAATAAATAAAATCAAAATGCGATTAAAGCATTATTCATAAAGAAAAAAAATTGGAATAAAATTGAATTTCATAAATGAAACTAAATTCTTTTTAAATAATTCTTTCACATGATTACATTCAGAGTACTTTTCAAAATACGATAATTTGTTTAAAGATGTGGGTTTTTATTTAATCTGGCTTGCAAATAAGGGGAAAGAACACCAATTCAAAAATATTTCAATATATTTTTTTTAAAAAAATTGATGATTTATATAAATATTTTATAAAGATCTATGATATCGCTAGCTCTCCAGTTTAAAATTCAATTCAATATGGTTTAGCTTCCTAAGTACAGAGATATGATATTTATGCACCATACTTAAGTTTTCATGTCTTCTGAATTTATTGAAATATATCAGATTAAATAGAAACACGAAAAGTAGAATTTTTGTGCAACAGTGCTTATTAAACCATCCTATCAAAACTTAGAAATATAAAATTAAGCCAGAAGGAAGAAGAAATTCTATTCAAAAATGAAAATTGAACACTCTAGATTTATGAAATCAAATAAAACTCGAAAAGGAACAAACTCCTTAGAATACGTAATCATACATTAGAAACTGGTCTCTCAAACAGCCAATAAATAAAACTATGGATATATGTTAAAATTAACTACACTCAAAATTTGTTAAGTATTCCAATTAATTTTAAAAAGTCAAAGACTATTAAATTATACTATTTTATCCAGTTGTAAAACTACAACAAAGTGAATTTACATGAATAATACATGAGTTGTGTCGAAGAGATTTATATGAAAGGTGACAGCAGTTTAAAAGAAATCTTCCAATATTGTGGAGGAGAAAATAACTAAAACTTCTGCAAATCCAGTGAAGCAAAGAAGAACTCTTTATTGAGACACCTGATGCAATTGCGTCTAGAATATTTTTTTCTGCTTAAGTTTAAATATTCTTTCAAAATCTGGGATATTTACCTATACTTTTATAAATGCTGTGCATTATTTGGATTTAAAAAAAAAATCACTGTAAATTTTTCTGGAAACGGTAATGAGAATCAATATGGATGTGAAGTATTTTCTTGTCGAACAAAGGTTGACTTTATTTACTACATCCATCAAAACTCCTTTCTTTCAATTAAAAATTATATTTTTCTGTTAAAAAATTCAAATATGACCTTTATTCCTTTAAATGTCAATCACATATCTATATTTATTTAAAAATGAAGAATTTATCTTTCCAGTTATTCTTGGATGATATTTTAATTAATGACTTAGAAACTTACATATTGAATTAAATGTTAACGAAATTAGAAAAATAGTGAAATGAAATTTATCTTGCTACAAAAATATTTAAAAAATGGGGATATTTTAAAGAAATTTACCAACTGCATTTTATGGTATCTATTTAGTGAATTAATTTTTTCTGTAATTTGTGGGAAAGCTAATTAAAGAAGTGAATATCTCAATGATTCTAGAAACGATATATTTTAAACAAAAAACTGAAAGTTTGCTAAGAAAATATCTGAAATTATTACTCGAGAAAACTAATAGTTTAAAACTAATAAAAACTAATCACAAAAAATAATAGTTTATTTAACAATATTTCCTTTATTGCATTACTGATCAAGTATAAATTTCATTTCATAAAAAACTGATAATATTCAAGAAGATCATTGAAGGATTCACTCAAATTAAAAAGCATCTTTGATCGGTGAATCGTCTAAGAAGCATGTATAAGAGTATAAGAACTGCTACTACTACTTTATTATGAAAGAGATACTCTTAAGAGCATTTCTATAGACAATCACCGATGCATCATCAATCATCCCATCTACCTCTGAATGCAAAAATAAATAATAGAAAAGACTACTTCTGTAATGATTAGTTATTCACACTCACATATCTTTTGCAGAATAATCGAATTGTGATTCAAGTTCGAATGAATGAGTCTGTCAGTTAATTATTCACTCATTTTCATAATGGATCTTGCTTAAAAACTCAATATTATAGTGGACGTAACAATAAATTGTACTCACTTTGTTAGCCTTAGAATGTCTTTGTTAATCTTTAAAAGAGAGCCAACATCTTTTTTACAAGAAGATGGAATATCTTTTTTTGTTAAACTTGATTTTTATCTTTTTAATACACAAATGATTTCAGGTAGATGCATTGCAATTTGATAAATTTAACTCGCATTATGTTTTCTGTTCTCTTAAAACTTTTATTGAATTTCCTCATAGGAAAAAGAAATGATGATTATAGGGAAGTAAAGATTTTTTAAAAACTTTTTGTAGCTGTTCTCTTATAAAAATTTAATTCAATTTAATTTTGATAATTTTTTTATCTTCTTCTCTCAAGGAACTTTTATTCTAGAATTCCGTATTGGACTTTTTACATCAGAATACAAAAATTTCAGAAAGCAAGAAGACGATAATTCAAAAAATGCGTCAACTTTCAACAACATTTCCATCATTGAATACTACCAACATTCAACACTATTGCAAGTTTATCATAAAAAAATCCAAACTTCAACTAAGAAAGCATTTTTTGGAGTAATAAAAATTGAAAAGCTACTCAAGGCTACCGCGTTAATAAACTCCAGATCATAAAAGTGTTCTGTATTTCTTCAACGATGCAATAATAGTTTCTACTCTCTAATATTTAAGAGTTTTAATTAGAAATGAAAATAGTCTTGCGACAAAAGTACATTCTTTATAACTTTTTGATAATTTTACATTGTTTTCATCGGATTAGTTCGCTTCTACATACAAAATATATTTATTTTTGTCGTTCGCCATTTGAAATGGCAGTTTTTCATAAACAATACCCTACTCGTTTTCTATAAAATATGTTTAGGTCCTAATGACTTATGGTCTCTACAAGAAAACCTCTAATCAAGTTAACAGAGAGGGGTAGACCCTATGAGTAAGAGCCGTGCTTGGCGAGGTCTACTTTATCTACGACTCCAATCGCACTAATACCGTTTGATGCAATTAGGACTGAAGAGCAACGAGTCTATAGCGGAAGTTCCCAGGAAGTGGAATGGAATCCCCTCTCTGAGACAACATCTCTGAGGAAATGGATTCCTTTGCTCCTTAAAGGTTCACTTAACGGCTCATTTACTGTCATATATGCGATTAAAAAGAAAAATTAAGGATTGATTTAGTTTTTTTTTCAGATTTCTCTCATGTATCAACTATCAGCCGAAAACTAATATAACCTGACTATCCCAGAGAGAAAAGAAAAGATACACGTCCAAATAATATGTCTCTGTGTCATATAATTTTAAAGATATTGTAGAGTTTTTGATAGAATCATACACTACCAGAAAATACTAGATTGTATAAAATCATCGACAGCTTAGGCTGAGTTACATGTAATACATTGCCTATATGAGAAGACAGGAGATTTTGTCGGACAATTGACCTGAAAAACAAGAAAAACGTGCAAGTGCTCAAATACGACTTCAACCCGTACAAGCTAAAATTAAATACCTAAAGAAATACTTAACGATTCATAATATTGAAGAAGACAGAAAAACTTTGGCAGCCTCTCATCTTCAAACTTTTTTCGTTCTCTCAAGTCCTTTAAGAACTATTTCGGTTGCCATTCCGAGAAAATGAAATTATGAAAATTAGCGATAACGATATACATAGAGATGCAACAATTTCAAAGAAAAAAATCTTAGTCAAAGGCTCCGAAGCAACCATTCTTAACTTCAACCAGATGGACCGTAACATGTCGAAAACGTAACTAAAATAATAAAAACAAAAAGGACTGGCGCATTCAGTATTTAACATTTCCTGTTGAATGTTCCTATTGATTTTCTTTCCGTTATTTGAAATAGAGAAAAATTGAATAACAAATGCGAGGTAAATTCTTCAGTTAATCAAATATGTATGGAAATATTATATTTTGAATTGTTTAAGTCATAACATTTTTATAATTATAGCTGAGAAATATTTTTATAAATATATGGAAATTAAAAAAGTAGATGTGCTTGTCCTATTGATAAATGGATTTTAGAGCACCATAAGTCCTTCCATCTTTTAATTTTCGTCGTGTCTTCGTCATTAGAGTTTTTTTTTGGAATGTTGGATTCTTAATGTAAATTTACTACTTCTGAGAAACTGTATTTTAAAAGCAAATATGCTCACATTTTCGAATGCAACTTACTGATAATCTATATTAAAATAAGCATGAAAGTGAAGTAAAACAGCTTATTAATGTAGTCTTTTGAGATATGGTTTCTTGGAAAAAATTCATCTTTGAAATAAAATCCCGCCGATGTAAAATCCAGGACAGCTATTTTTTTAAACAGGTGCTTTGAATCAATTGCAGTGTAATTAAGCCGTCAGAGCTTTCTTCACTTTTCAATCTTTATAGGAAGTTCGTGATTCATCAAGTGGCGTTAAGCATCTTACTTCGTGAATCTACGTGTGGGGTTACATCTAATTATAGCCAATCAAGAAATGAGGGGATACTTTGTTTTTCAATAGTTTAAGCTAATAGATTCTTGGAAAATTAGTGATTTGCAGGTGAAAGTTTTCTAGGAAATTGTGTTTGAATATCAGCGTGCTAAAAACTTGTTAAAAAGTATGTACAATAAGAGAAGCTGAAAAGACCTGAGATTGCTTCTAAATTGATTTTGTTTCATTGATGAGGTACAGAATCATTTAGGTGCCCTAACCATGTTGGAAAAATTCATATAGAAATGGATTTTTTTGTACTTGGAATATTAAAAGAATTTTTATGGAATTCCTGAATTTGTAAAATTTGATAATTTTTGTTTCTAAGGGAAAAAAACTTAATTTAATAGATTATGAAGTAAGTGATCTCTTAAAAGCAATTTTCGGTTGAAACCTAACTATGACGTATATAGAATGGACATTATGATTTTGGCGATTTTCTATGACATTTCATAATATCTACGGATTGAATATTCTAAAATATACATGAAGAAGTAACCGTCTTAATTACACTCTTAAGAACATGATAAGCTATTGATGAAGTGTACTAAAAAGTTATCTATTATATATATAAGTATCTATTTTTAAATGAATTTTTTCTTACGTCGAAAATTTCTTCCTTTCCTAATTTTCGAAGATTAGAAGTTAAACTTTTAATGTAGTCTTTCTTTACAAGTTAAGAAAAAACTTTCTCATGGATAAAAAAATAACTGTCATGTAAAATTTTCTTTCGACTCTTTAAATTTTGCAATTTTTACTTTTTGTTGAAACCTTTTGATTTATTTTTAGGGCACCGACTGTTTAAGACTTGGATTGTTTCTATATTGTTCTTATCTTGATTGTAAACTATGTAATCGCTTTGTCTCAAAGGTTTTGCATAAGTTTATATAGTTGTTTAAACACTCACTGCTCCTTAATAAAATCTCTAAATTATTGAGCTATCTAATGGTCGGATTTCAATATCCAATTTTTTTAATATTATTTCCGATACCTGAAACTGCTATTTTCTCTCGAGAATAAAATTTAATATATTAAGCCAATAAATCCTAGAATACGTTCACGAACAGAAAGGTATAACTAATAATGATTTTTCTAAATGTTTGCTCAATTTCATAGCTTCAAATTTTATAAGTTCAACATCAAGATGATACGTATAGAAAATAAATAGAAATCATAATGTATTGTTCTAGTCCGTAATATTTCCTGATGTATTTTTGTAAATATTTGATTTAGTGATAAATCAATACTTTCTATTTTTGTAAAGGCATAGTAAGAATTGTATTGTCACTGCTTAGTTAAGAAATCGTATCGTATATTTGCAATGAATATCATCTTTTTCTCTTTTTACACTCTTTTATATAACTTGACCTCTTTCATGGTTGTGAGGATGAGATTTTGTCACCGATTTTTCTCTCACTTCCTGACTTGCTACCGCTAAAATCCGTGCAATTGTGTGTTCCTGATGAAAGTAAAATATTTTAATATTTTTATAACTTAATTTTTAATATATCACTGAATTTCAATTAAATTTTGATTCAATATGAGAGACGTCACCTGCTAACGAATTTGAGAAAAATTGGTTATAAGGTTCTAGAATGATTATAATAATGAATTATCAAATATATTCAAGAATAAAAAGTAGAAAATAATAATAATAAAAAGCTTTATTTTAAAACACGCTTTTATTAACGCATTAAAAAGAAGAAAGTATTTCATCTGGAGCCCAAGATAAAAATCGCAAAAGTGTGAGGCGCTGAAATTAATATGATATGGGAATTAGGATAGAATGAATATCATAAAAATGAAAATTCTTAAACATTCATTGAAAATTAACATATTATGAAAGTGATCAAAACTGCAATTCACTTAGAGTATTCATATCAGCGCCTAAAGCTTTTACAATTTTTGCTTTGACCCCTAGTTTTTTGACAAAAAATTATTTTCTTCTCTTTAGTGTATTTTTATGATCTTTCTATTTTTTAAAGTTTTTTTTTAAACTTTCATTCCTATTACTTCACTTCCTGTTTACTTTTTTTATAAGAAATTCGGAGTGCTATTCAAATGTTACTCAGAAAATATTCTGAGAAACTTATAAAATACCTTCACACTCCCCATACCTCTCTAAGGAAAGAGAAACTTCTCAAATTCCTTGCGCCACCAGCACCATATTTCATCAACACAAGGGTATGATTTCTTCCACCAAATAAACTAAGAGTTGTTAAATCGTTCTCTTTCTCACCCTCCTCTCCCTCTCCAAGGCATTTATTAAACGGATTTCCTTTCTTTCTGTGATTCCCGCAAAAACTCTGAGCCCGATTATGTCTCCCAAAGATATGCCTTCCTTCTTCAGAACGCCACTGAAGATGCTGCTGCCACCGAAGACTGGGAAATAAAAGTTTACGAGTTGCTGCTGTGGTTCTGCTGGCGGCATTAAAAGGGAAACAAAACCAATTTCCGGCACATGCGGTCATCGCTTCCTGCTATCGGGCCGGACACCAAACTCCGGCTTTTCTGGAGGAAGCAGCTGACGAGGTTTCCTCCAATGATCCCTTCTTCGGGGCTTCTATCAACCCGGACATCGACAGATGAGGACGTGGTTTTACTGGCGAAAGGTGGAATGTGAATGTTACGGCAGAGATAATTGATGGCAAATTGCGTGCTTAGGCATTTTTAACGAGGGTGTAATGATGAGCGCGA
>BGPR01004238.1:0-40703 GCA_013235015.1 Araneus ventricosus | reverse complement strand
CGATTAATCGTTTGCTTAGTACAATAAAAGTTGAGCAATATCGTGATCTTCTAAATTATATACTTTTCACTTTGGAATGGACAAACAAAGCAATAAATCAATAAATTTCATAGAACTCTAATTAAGAAGCCCTTTCAAATCAATTTCTTCAACAAGAAAAATAAAATGAGATTAAATCGATAACGTGACTAGTTAAGAAATGCTAGCGATAAAGATATGTCTTTAAGATCTCACCTGTTATACAGCTCATAAACAAAGTCATAATTCAGTATTTTCAGTCCTCTTCTAATTGAACGTCTTCAGCGCAGGATATAGTGGTGAGGGATCAACAAAATGTCATTCAAAAGCACTGCAGCGAGACAGGGAGATATATAATCCCTCCGGGAGCAGTCCGTGCTAATTATTTTGTCGGACAGGCCGACCACATTTCGATGTGTCAGGTTTTTTGCGGAACAGTCAATTAGATCTGTCAGAAATATCCTTCTTGCGAGTGGACCTCTCCTTGTCTTTCGTAATCCACTCTCTACTTTCGTTTTAATGGGCATTGAGTTCACTGTTCTCATAGAGATGCTGCCCATCTGTTTCCACCGAGGAAGCGAGACCTTGACATTTTTTGCTGACTTTATTCTTGCTGATGCATTTAAATTTAATGTTTTACAGCAAATTTTGAACATTGATCTCGAGTTTTGAAATTCTATTTTGAATTTTGTCTTGAATAGTATTCGGAAAAATTCTAAATATTTTCGTTAGATAAATAACTGCATCGAAACGGTATCCTAAAATGAGTTCTGATTTTGCACTTGTAGCTAATTAAAATTTTGCGAATTACACCATGTAAGCATGCCTTCCAAAATATTTAAAAGTCATTTTAATTGCATCGTGGATGTTTTCTTGTATATCTTTTGATTCCTTAATAAATTGGCGTGAATATACAGCATGATCCAAAAATCGTTACAATATGTCCGCTTTAAATTCAACTTTCTCTTAAGGAAGATACGAGCAGTTAGGGTTAATGTAAGGAAAGGCAGAGTTGCTTTGACAAGGATAGATTTGACTGTGTACATTTAATATTGATTAAGATTAACCAAGCATTAATTTTCATTTAATCACTAAGCATGGCCAAATGTTGACTTTAAATGCCAGAGTTTGATCAAAGACATTTAATTGCATTTTTCAGTAATTAAACGCTGATTTTGTGTGAAATTATGGGCCTTTTTGTGTAACGTAACTTTTAAAACAATACAAAGCTAAAAAAAAAACTTAAACAGAATTATCTCCATAATAAAGAACTATCTACTATAATAAAGGAGATTGTGTATGTATCTGTGTGTGTTGGCGCTCTAAAGGGCAGACCGCTTGACTTAGAGCTAAACAATTTGGCACAAACATACTTTGGAGGGTGGGAATGTGCACCTCGGAGCCCTTTTTTCCCAAGATTTTAATTAGAATTTTAATTAATTAAAAATTAAGCGAAATTTTCCTTGATAACCACTATAATTATTATAGCACAAAAAATGACTAGCATACCTTCTGAAAATTCAAAATATATATATATTCAATAATATCAGTTAAGTTGTTGGCTAACTTTTTTCTCTATGTTTAATAAATTTAATTTCTCAAATAAATTTTGATAAAAAAAACGTGGATATTTTCTTAATAGCAAGCGGATTCAATCTTCAACCTCAACAAAAATAACGAACAGAACAGGTGCAAGGCTACTGAAAGAACACGGGTTAAATGTCTGTCACATTTAGAAATTTAAAATTACTTTGTTAAGGGAACCATGAATATCAAATTATGCATATGAGATTCAATTGAAATTATATTCTTGGCGTACAGGCTGGCCGCCGAAGTCAACTAGTTGTTGTTTCTTATTCCACTTGTTCTAGTCCTCATCTATACCAAGTCTATGAGTCCGCTCGCCCACAGAAAATAACGAACCAGCGCAGGACTTTCAAAGAAGTCTATAGGCGAACGATTCATGGTAAAGGAGGAGAGTGCAGCTTCTGTTGGCTCTAGACCTTGGACGTCCGAGGGAAGAAGTCTGACTTTGTCCATTGCCTTTATATTTTAGCTAGGTATAAAAGAATGGCCTTCACGCCTTGGGTGACCCTGCCAGGAGAAAAAACTCCAAACGTACATCGCCCATTCCACCCAAGGCCACCACCTCCGCCACGATGAGGCAGCATAATAGGACTTGGGGGTGTCAACTAGTTATTAATTAAAACTGAAAATATTTTAAACCATGAATTGACAATTTAATTATGCAATATATTTTGTCAACGTTTTGAAGTTAACTTCAAAAATTTTTACCTACCTCAAACTTCGTTTCCTCGGCTTCTGTTTCCTCTTTAATTATCTGAGTGTAACTGATGAATAAGTTGAAATTTATAGCTTCCTTGCCATTACGTTTAATTAAAGTTACTATTGTGCATATATGTATAATGTTCCGTATTTAATTCAGTTGCACAATTGTTTAATTTTTATGCTATTCAAAAAACCCTTAAAAACAATATGCGAAATTCCATTAAAATGAGTATTAATTTTTCACCAAAACTGAATATTTGAGAAAAGCGTAGTTAAAAATTTGGGCAGAGTTTATTTATTTTATTATTTTACTAATATAAATTAAGTTTAATAAAATAATTTTAGAATTTATTTATTAACTAGTATTTTTATGAACTGTAGACCTCGTGTCCAAAAAGAATAAAATAAATAAACAAATTAAGGTATAAGCTTTTATTCAAAATTGCACTTTAAATGAGAAAATACGCTTACACATTATAATTTCGTCAAAATGAACTCAAAAGTAAAAATATAATTTTTCTGATTACAATGAAATGCATGGTTCGAATAAAAGCGTGGGCGCTTTATATAACACCTTATATTTTTTGCATATTTCCTTAAACAAATGGAATTTTCCTAGAAGGTAAAGTCGTCCCCGCTTTTATTCGAACCATGCATTTTATTGTAATCAGAAAAATTATTTTTTACTTTTGAGTTCATTTTAACGAAATTATAATGTGGAAACGTATTTTCTCATTTAAAGTGCATTTTGAATAAAAGCTTATACCTTAAAATTTTGTTTAATTTATTTTATTTTCTACTTTTTAGTGACGGCTGACAAGAATACACACGACATGTTAGGCATAGTAAAGAAAACTCAATTATTGAATTCTCCATTATAAAACACATATTAAAATTATTATATACATATCTACAATTACATCTTTTAAATGATTTAATGACATTAACTTTCTGAAATATAAATCCGTAATATATTACTTGCTAACTTACAATTATTATCAACAATGTAATAGAAAAAAAAGAGAATCGATCTACAACAATTTTTTCTTTTTGCTTCGAGTGCGAAACGTTTGGCTCACACGAAGTAAAAAAAAATCTGGTTGTTGGTGAATTCTAATAGAAAGTAAACCCAAGACGCGTAGAAACACAAGCTATTACATCATTCATCGGTGCAGCGCCGGCAGTATAGCGTATTATCTGTTAGCTTCGTGGTATTGTTACAACCCTACGTAACGTGAGGTTATCACCTTCCAAACTTCATCGCCAAATATAGGGCTAAAATTTTAATATAATTTTGTTACGTTCAAAATAGGTAAAGATTGCAAATTTTTTTTGCATAATTTTTTGTATTGTCTCTGGAAACCCACCACTGTGCTAAATTTCAAAGCTGTAGCTCGATTGGAAGTGGATAAGAAATCGATCTCAAGATTTGAGGAAACGAAAGTAAAGGTGAATAAAAGCTTATATAAAAAGACTCAGACTTCATGACAATCTTCAAAGGTTTAGCCCATTTTTTTCGAATGCGAATTATTTACGCAAGTTTCTGCTTTTATCAGCATTAATAAAATTATAAATAAATATCTCGTCATCAACAAAATGATTCAAATATTTTAATCGCGTCAAACTCGCAACTGATTCTCCAATGACATTGAAACTATTAAAACGGCCACAATCTTAAATAGAATAAAACAAAAATTTTTACATATAAGTCCTTTTTTATAGCTCCAAGGAACTTTCATACTAAATTCGAAGAAAATCGAACAACGCATTTGGTCGTGGCTGTGTAAGAAAAATGTTACAGTCAAACGAAATGCTGGATGGTCGAGTTAAAGCGGAGACATCGCTTCACTCGGTCAATAATTTTAAGAAAGCATTGTTTTTTTTCTTCGTGATTCTAAATTCTCTTATTTACACACCATACCCTCGGCATACAAGAACAACTTTCTTTTGGAAGCTTTACATTATTCTCTGTAGATTTTAGCAGTCTGTTTTAAAATTCCTATTATTTCAATGGAATATAAATATGTTCGGTACATTACTTCTCTCTTTTTTTCTCCACTACACTACTTTTTATACTTTTCTCAATCATTTAGCCTTAATTCTAGTGAGAAGGCAGCGTTTTTGCCTTAATTCGTATTAATTAATTAGGCCTTTATTTCTTTTGGTATGAATGCATAGTGCAATGAAAGATAAATAATAATTAGCATTGCAAAGCAAACGCATCTGAGAGAACATTTTTAAATTTTGATTCCAGGGTTAACAGGGAACGAAACTCACCAAATTTATACATTCGTAGATTAGTATTATTGGCACATCTAAAGATTGTTTTTTTCTCACAGTCACTCCAAAATTATTCGAACATGTGACAAATTTTTTGTGATTTTGTGATAATTCAGTTCAGAACAAATACTTAAGTGAGATTTTTTAGAAAGATAATTGCATTTTTCTTTTTTAAAATCTATGGAATTTTAAAACAGGTTAAAGGAAAATTTGCAAAATAATTTTTTTTAAATTCGTTTTAGTCCGTCATGTTATCCGCGGCAGAATGTTTCACAAAATTAGTTTAACATTTAGATAAAAAGGACATAAATAGCATTTCATTAAAGCGATTTGTATTATCTTTGACTAAAAAGTGTTAAATAGACATTTTACCAAATATCTGGATGATTTTCATTTTAAATTCGAATTCAACTGAGCATTTTGTTTCTCGAAACAGCGATGAAGCCGAAAATGCTCAAACAAGCGCAATAAACATTGTCTGAATTTTTCTTTAAATAAATGAGACTTTTATCCGTTTTCCGCAAATGTTCGAATAATTGTATGGTATTTGGATGCTTTCACGGACAAATATGAACTTAAAAAAAATTAATTTTAGTAGAGTTTTGCTTAAATTTTCCATAGGTTTAGAAAAAAGGCAAAAAAAAAAATCGTCGAAATATTTGCTTTGTACATAATATATTAAATTTCCATACACTAAAAAAAGAAAAAACGAGTTTTCCGTCTAAAATTATTCTTTGAAATATTTGTTTCGAAAGAAAATATCGCAATTCTGAAACATTTTTAGTGTTCAAATGAGTTTGAGAGTGCCCGTAAATTAAACAGACATTAAAATATGTGTTAAAATGCTTAATATTTTAATATCTGACTTTGAATATAAGAATTATATGTTCCAATAAAAGTTAAAAAGCTTTTGTTATGCAGGAGCAGTGCATTTCAATCTTATAGAAATATCTTTTACAGCACTGATGTGTTCAAAAACAGAGAGGTTTTACAAATATTTTTTATCTTACAACACCAGTACAGTTTCGAGCTAATTTGCAATCTATTGGAATCATCTATTGTAACACTGTCTGGAATTGATTGAGAGGTTTTAATTTTTTACTGTTCCCAGTCTGTTCATTGTTGGCACATTAGGTGTATTTCGTAAATCTAATGTAATGAAATTTTCTGACTTTATTAGTGATTTCTTTTTCATTTTGCCATTGGAGTATAAATACGCGATCTAAAAATTTTTTCTTCACACAAATATTTAATTTATACCCTGAAATTTGAAAGCGGAAACGAATTCAGAAACATACTTAACCCAAGTAAGAAAAAAATTCGAGTCAAGAATAAACCGAAATAGGAATTGTAAACTTTGTTTCCATACCAAAACAAGATATTATTTAGAAGGAAAATACCACTGCTGTTAAATCTGTGTAGTGAAACTTTTCCATGTTTAATTCTTTTGTTTGGTATTTGAAATGCCACTTTTTTCCAGCAATAGAAGTGTCCGGAGTTGAAGAACCCTGAGTTCAAGCACTATTTTAACGCACAGCGCATTGACATAGGCTGTGTTTAACGTTGATAGTTTACGAAAACGAACATTTGTACAACTTCCGGACCTGAGACACTACATCCGGTTTCAAACATAAATGATACAAACTTAAAAATGCTGTAATGTTTCAAAAATAAAGCAGTAACAAGATGAAAATGGTTTTGCAAAGATAACGCCAGCCTTAAAAAACTTAAACATGAGAAACGATGTTTTCTAAAGAAATCGACTTTTTAGTGTTTTCCTTGGTTTCTGAAATTCAGTATCTTTCAACTATCCAGTTACGACGAAACAGTCAGTTACATGAAATGAAAACATAAAAATTTCTCACATTCGAATTTTTGATCTATTTATGAATTTTTAAAATTCAATTGTAGAAAAAATTTATTAACAATGTTCATTTTAAGTTCAGTACCATATCATAAAATCTTTTTCCAAGAAGTGTTGTTGATTTTACCGTTTTTTATTAAAGAAACTAAAAAGGCACAGAACTGCTTGTCGTTTTATTTCTCTTTTTGAAAAAAAAAGTCAATTTCTAGTTTAGTTAAAGTAACGTCCGTTTTGAAGGACACACACGAGGGCTACTTTGAGACGGACCTCGTAATTTTGAACCGCGGGCGGATGACAGGGATGACACCTGAGCTGGCATCTGTCTCTCCAAGCTTCCGCGCCACACCAGTGTCAACACTTTGACTCCCGACGTCGGATTTAGCGGGCATCAAGCTCACACACATGGCGGATCTTCAGTGTATCGGGTTTCAGGCCTGGAGCCCTCCAATCCTGAAGCCGAGACCTTGCCTTTGGGCCACTGCGGACCCAATTCAAATTTTAAAAAGTCAAAGTAGAGATATTTGAATGACAATATGAAAACTAGTATTTACTTTTAACCTTAAAAAAATTAATGCTCAAGGATGGATGACACATGGTGATGCGAAGTTCTAATGAATTATTCAAATTGTAAGTACAGTCGGACCTCTATTTAACGAAGTCGTTAGATCCCGAAAAAAAGTTCGTTATATGGAAAATTCGTTAAATAGAGATTCACCTTTTAAAATAATATAAACTATATAAAACAGATTTTAAATTCATAAACACTAAATATTATTAAAAAATAATTAATCACACCTTTATTTTGTAAATTAATATCTATTTGTTTTATATATTTTACCCACCAAAAAGAAATCTGCAAGGAAAACAAGAATAAAACGAAACATTGTCCGGGAATACACTGTATTTTCAATTTTAAAAAAATAATTTTATATTAAAATTAATGAATTTTAGCATTTAATCATACGAATGTTTGTTGATTTCTGCATCATGATTATTTCCATCTTCATCATCTTCGTCTTCATCGCAATTTATTGCTGCATTGTTTTTATTTTTCACACTGTCCACTTCAAAACTGCCTCATCGACATCTTCACAGACACATGCTTTTAAACTTTTTAAACAAGAATTCGATGAAACATAATTTTGTATCTTATCACGATTTTTTTATTATGGTTGATAAGCTGTTTGGAGCAATACCCAATTTTAAAGCAATATCCTTTTTTTTCACACCTTTATCCACCTCATGAAGAATTAAATTTCTTTCTTCGATTCTGAAGCACTTCCGCTTTGACATTCTCCATATTCAAGGTCATTGATCATCATAAAATGTGTTAAAAGAAAGATTAAGTTTGAAATGTTCAGGAATAGTTTGAGAAATAAGGAGAAAAAATGTATTGGATCACAAGAAAAAGTTCGTTAAATAGAGAATGCACTTCGCTATTTGGAGGTTATTTTATGAAAAAATTCGCAAAATGTTCTTGATTCCAAGAAAAAGTTCGCAAAATAGAGGTTCGTTAAATAGAGGTCCGACTGTATTTTATAATAAAACGATTGCGAATGCCCATGATGTATAGGAAATGAAAGATTTGCGATTATTATCATTTGTGGCAATTAATGTACATGATGTATTCTTGATTTAAAAAAATAAAGGACATAGTTATAATGAGTTTAGTAAAAGCAAATATTTTAATGCAGTGATTTTCAATCTAAAAGTTTACCAAAATTCCTGAAAATCTACACATCGTTGACATACTTGGTATACTGATGGGGAAAAAAGGAATGAAAACATGCAATTAGCCCTACTCAGGAGGTTAACTGATGAGAAAATGTTCCATGTATGAGATAAAAGATGTTTTCAAATCAAATCTTTCTCATAGGGTTGATACGAAACTTTCAATTGAAAGAATACTTTTTACCATTAAATATTGTTTAACAAACCATTAATAACATTTAAAATTATTTAATACCATTAAGAATATTTAAAATTCTCTAACTTATAAGACTATTAAAAACAATTTCACGAAGTCTATAAATTTCCAGAGAGAAAAGAATAGTGAAATTTTTTGCTGGAAAAAAAATCCTGTATGGAAATTTCGGAACGAATCTTCTTCCGATCTTCAGAGAAATTAATATGAGCGGCTGGAATGCCCAACAGGAGTAACTTTAATTCTTTTACTAAAAAAATCGACTTCATTTCTATAACTTGCATAATCGATTAAGAAAAAAAATGAGAACAATAATTATGATGCATATCGATAACTTGCAATCATGTTATGAGATTCGAGAAGGTGGTTGCAAATGTCGTTTACAATACAAAAACACTGGATTAAAGCTGTAAAAATTTCTGAAATGACGAGGCATATTTACGGAATTCTTTAGAAAATAATATAATAAGGAAAGGTAAGAAATTCGAACGTTCTTTTAGGTTATTAAATGATGTTCCATGTATTTACTTATAAGATTTGTGACCCGTTTTGAATCCATAAGAGAGTTAATTTTGGGTTATGTCTCATAATTTTGAGCTGTAATCATAAGGTAGGAGGAAGATCTAATTCGGTACTTGACTCTTTATATTTCCACGCCACACCAGAGAGAAAAATCTTGATCTTAGATGTCAGATTTAACGTGCATCAGGCGACAAAAAAGTTCCTTTAACTTGAAGAACCACATTCTCTAACTAGATTGTAGAATAATTGAACAGGGTAATCGTTAACATTGACTTGACTTTTTATTACTTAAATTTTGATCCTAAACAAATAAGTCGAATTACAAAGATGCGTAAAAAAGGCACTGAATTTTATGAAATCGCTGAAAAATTGTAAATTATTATATTTTAAGAAAAACAAAATTTAAATTTTTGTAAGGTTCTTTGGACACAAAAAAATTCTGCTGAGTAAAATATTCCCCATACACTATTTAAGTAATATGCAAAACTTCAGCACATTTTGTCAAAAGTACTATAGCTGCGTTAAATAACAGAAGTCGACTATTTAATCTCAAATTAAAATATAAACATTTTCAGCATAAATACAAGCGACAAAACTCAGAAAGGCATGCATATACAAATAATACACAGGTTGCCACTAAAATCCCTTACCCCTTTCATTTCAGAACGACTGTAGCTATAGTCATAAAAGTGGTGTCTAGGTGTAGTAAGTTGGCTATGCGCTACGCCATGAGACCACTTACAGCAGCATTTGGCCGCAAACTGTGGAATTAGCGTTTCTATCCCAAAAACGGTACTATACAAGGGAAAGAGTCTATTACAACGTTCTAGCGTATCATCGATTTAGTACAAGAAGACACCTTATGGACAGGACATTAATACTAAGAATAGAAAACTCAAAGCGCACTTTTGTTTGTTCGCGGTTTCCGAAAATGTGACGTCAAAAAACGCGGAAGAAATTTTTCTCAATAAACATTTTCCTGTGGGGATACCCCAAATAGCAGGTGTATAATACGACATTTCCGCCCACACTAATGGAACATTGAAGACGTATTACTGATGCCTGTGCCAGCGTGACACCTTATATGCTAAAAATTGTGCAACGTTAAATTCAAACAAGGGTCAAAATGTGTATTGTAGCTGAAAAAGAGCAATTTGATCACCGAAAATAAAGGTTGCTTATAAAGGTTTTTCTCTTTCTAATGCGTTTCGACACGTAACAATGTTGGAAATCTTGAACAAATAAATGAAGTTTTAAGCCTTCTGATCTTAGACTTCTAATTTTGGTCCTTAAAAAAATACATTTTGCTACACGATTTTCTGATGAAACGAGTCATACCCCAATTCGTTTAGCTGGTCCAATTGGTCGAAAACCACATATGACATGATTAAAGAAAGTATGCATGCAGAAACACAAGAGACGAGAAACAAAGAAAAAAGTTACAAAACATTTGCAAATGATTCAGATAGGCATTAAATGTTGTATTATTTTCCTAAAACATATAAACAAAATATACGAAGTTTAAAATAGTCAAATAAAGTGGATGCCGCTTATAGTGATCACTTTGAGTCAAAACTAAAGTGCCCACTACATCCGAATGATCAATAAATACATCCGAAATGCCTTAAAAATAATACAAATCTATAGGTATACAAAGATAGCAAAAAAAAGAATAGACCACACAACGTTGTTGGTATGTTCTTATTTGTTTTAACTAGAAAAAGAAAAGCGATACAATGTACAGAATTGAAAAACAAAAACTTATAATTAAATTTTTTTTTAAAGTTATCGAAAGTAATTTCTTTTTTCGTTTGATAAATCGTTCACATAAATAATTCTCATCAAAAGATTCAGCACGGTATTGGACTGATCTTCTTAAAGCACGAATGGCTCTTAGGTTGATAGTGGTTTCTCTTCTGACCTCTCTTCGTCATTGTCCAACAGTGATGGGGGGGGGGGGACAATCCTCGCCTACTAACAAATTTAGCAAAATTCCACCCTACAAACAATGCCCTCTCCCAACTCTAATCTTCCTCCCAAGGGGGGATTTACAAAAAAGAAAAGAATTTACAAGAAAGAAAAATAATTTCCAAAAAGAGGAGAATTTAAAAGATCAAAAATGAGATTGACCAAATTAAATTCTGCTACAAAAGGGGATTTACAAAAAAGAAAAGAATTTACAGAAAGGAAAATAATTTCCAAAAAGAGGAGAATTTAAGTGAATCAAAAGAGAAAAGACAAATAAAAATGAAAAGAGAAAGAAACTGACATACCTAATAAGTAA
This sequence comes from Araneus ventricosus, assembly GCA_013235015.1. NCBI lineage: Eukaryota > Metazoa > Arthropoda > Arachnida > Araneae > Araneidae > Araneus > Araneus ventricosus. The sequence goes on along the minus strand of BGPR01004238.1, from coordinate 29,522 downwards.
ACTGTTGGAGTTCGCATCACGTCTGGAGAAGTTAGGAAGTGGGGGAGGAGGTAGTTGCCGTCAGCGTGACTAGTCACTCACCAGTACGTTCCGTCATTGTCCTCATGCTCTGTGGGGTCATGTCTTCGAATCATCCATGCGTGATATTTTGTTTCTTCTGTAGTTTTTCAGCCTTCTCCAAATTTTGAGTCAACTTTTATCCGTGGCTCATAATCCTCTTCGGAAAGGTCGGCTCGATTTTCAATGACATTAGGATCATCTTCTTATTTATTGCTGATGAAACCTCCAAGACAAAAGCAGTTCCTTATGTTAATATCCCGTCCGACCATCGAAACCGATCACTACAAGTGAATTGCTGATCACTAGAACCTGCGAATTTTCTATTTGTTTAGATACGGGAGATCCGCTCCATGCTATTTTGATCAGTACAACCGGATTTATCGTTATATCCGTGATCGCTACAAGCAGCGACTACTATATTAATTAAAAGGCATAATTCTGATGCCTGCATTCACCAAATTTCAGAGAGAAATTTGGATAATTAATTATAAAACATCAAACATCAAAACATCCTTTCCTTCTCCACGTGAAAATATGCACAAGTTAGATTATTTTCGAATTATTAATTAAGCAAAAGTTTTTTCGATGCAAAAGGAGCACACTTGCTCACTTTTAATATCTATCTACATTCAATTAGTAAGAATTTTAAATCGCGTTAACGTATAATCGTGATTCAAACTTTACTTTACAAGGTAGCACCAAATGAATAGGACGTAGTGCCATCTATGCACGAGAAAAGTAAATATTCCTATATAAATAAGAATTGATTTAACCCAAATCACGAAAGATGGCAGCACTACTACATGTTCTCGGGGAAATATTATTTTCCGGTGTAAAATTAGTTACCATATTATATTAGAACAAAACAAGCTGGTAATAGAGGATATAATAAATATTCCTATGTATCAATGAAGCTACTTTTTTCAGTGCAAGTAAATAGCTTAGTATAGGGAGGGATTCAATCAAATGTCAACCACGGACACGAAATTTCCAATGATGCCTCTGAAAATATCTAATGTCGACTTCAGTGATTTAGCAAGGATAAATAAACACCAAGGAATAACTTTTTTCTCACTCTTGTCATATTTGACCTTATGAAGTGAAATAAATGTAACCCTCGTTCAGTGGCGGACTGGGTCTGAAAAGAGTGGTTGCCATCAAACAATGTGGGCCCTATCACATCTACGTTACCATCTCAAATATATTTTTTGTTATTATTTATTACAAATATAATAAATGAAAACAATAAGTTAATATAATCTATTCCTAATCTAAAACTCTATTATATATATTACTAAATACAGTATACACGTATTATTGAAAGCAATAAATAGCAAATATAAATGTAATTTTATGATTAAATATTAAATAATTTTGGTGGTTGTATTATAGTATACTGTAATTTTGGAACTATACTGTTATATTGAGAATATTTTAAACAAACTGAAAATAAAGTGCAAACTATTTACGAGTTTAAAAATTTTTTAAAAAGAATAATTCTAACTGTCAAAGATTAACAACTCAAATGTAGAGAAGTGTATTAGATTTTGGTCCACTTCATTAATGGCAACTCAGGAAACATTTGAGTTCACTAGATGACTGTGCAAATCTGTTAATAAGTACTCTAGATCCAAATCATCTAGAAATTCCTTTTCATAGCAACGTACAGAAATTCCAAGTTCTTCTCAGACAATGAATTTCTTAATATGGTCTTTAAGCTATTTAGTCGATACATATCCTGGGGGTCCGAATTGTCTTATGTTAAGGGGGCCCATTTGTCATCGGGCAAGCTGGCAACCTGGCCAGTCCGCCACTGCCCTCGTTTTTTCGAGGCACCTGCTATGACAGGAGATTGGGCAACCGCACCCAACTTGCATCCCTCTCCCCCGTTACTACGCCACTGATTAAGATTGCAACTAATTAAAGAAAAATTGTTTAAATTCTTCATAAACATATATTAGCACTGGGTCATATTTAGTAATACATAACAATTATTACTAATATAATAGCCCAGATCTGTCTCTCACTGATCCGGTAACACACTGACGTCACCAACAATACAATTCGCGCCATAGCACTGCGAGACGTTAACCAGCATTATTTCAATGTTAGAGCAAAAATATTTCAGCCATTTAAAATTTAAAAAGTAATTGTCGTTCTAACTTCAAACTTAATAGCTCTAAAATAGTGAAATAAAATTTGCTATCGATTGATATAAAATTTATCTCGCTATGATCAATAGTTTCCGAGAAATTTTAAATTTTAATAATCATATATTTCAAATTAGTTTCCGATTTTTAATAGAAAGTAGTAAATCACGTCAGTGGTATATCATGAGCGTGATATAATTTGGACGCCACAATGCATCTGATTATTTATTGCAATCGTGACGATATAATTTGATAATATTTTTTTGCAACGCTTGACAAGCAGAGAAGTGCTTTGTTTTGATTAGAATTTCGAAAAAGAATTCCTTTGAAATTTTAACTTTTGACTTACGTTCGACAAGCTGGGAAATTCATGGTTATTGAATTATTATGTACATATTTTGTATATATTTTTTACTATAATTTAATACTTTACAATCATGAATTAGTTTACTATGATGAAATAGATAAATGTCATAAAACATATGTTCATTTTATTTGTTTTCAATCAATGCTAAACATTTTTATCGCATATATATCTATTTAAACACGTCAAATTTGAAGGGAAATCTCTCGAATGAAGAGACAATTTTCACCTGTCATACCATGACGAGTGATTTTCTAGTTAATATAAGATTCAGTATATGTAAGTGAAAAGAAAATCATAAGAAACTATACAGAACAGTGAGAGAATGAGAACAGGCACTTAAATTCCTGAATGAATTTAAATAACATCTAGATTCTTTATGTGGTTTCTTTAACAAGCTAAGAAGAATGCAGTTACAGATAGGTGATATAAAAATATACACGTATTTGAATTAATTTCTAATTATACTTACTGATAAAATTTTCAGTAACGATTAGTTTTTAAAGCCATTTTGATTGATGTTTCGTATTTGTGTATTTTTCTAGAATAAGATAATAAAAATAAAAAAAAAACTTGTTTATCATTATTCTTTTTATATTTTAGCAAGTTATAGAGTTAGTTATAGTTATAGCTTGCTTTCACTTTATGTTAATACAAATACATGTTAATAAATTTAATTGTAAAAATTAATTTAAATTAATCGACGACTTTAATATATCATTTGATGTAACATTCAAAAGGCTTTAAAACTATTTAAATTTCTTAATCTGTTATTTGTTATCTTTAGTAATATAATCTCGACACACTGACGTTTTAATCAAAACAAGTTCCACTCATTTGGTTAAAAGTTGACTAAGTTATGAAGCTTCGAATTTCATTATTTTAAGCCATCTCGGTGAAGACCCGAATGTCAACGGGCGCCGCTTCCTTCACCCCTATCCCTTGCATCTTCGTGTCTCTTTCCCATCAGTTTTTATGGGTATGGCATGAGAGTTATGCAAAACCCTCAAAGGGTCGCACAGACGTCCCTCGCCTGACTCCAAAAAGGACGGAGATGCACATTCCTCAAGATTAACGTTAAAAAACCCACTGGGAGAAGAGAGTTGTTGCAATCTTTGTTGGATGCCTACTTAAATTTTGCATAAACGCGATATCTTGATAATCAAATTCTAACGCTTAATAAAAATTCTAAACGAGTACGCATGAAACAAATCATAAATATAAATTCATAAAAATATAATGTAATACAGGCATGGTAAAACAAGATAAGTGAAAAAAAGTAATGAAAAATTAGAGAAAATAAAACCTATCGTCTGTTATAAAGTTAATAAGTCCAGTTCAATCGAATATAAAACCTGTTGTGTAAAATAGTTGAAATACTATTCATAAAAAGAAAGTCCAATGCATATAGGTATCAAAATTTACATTGTAAAATTTTTTTGTAAATAAAGAAAGAGCATTTACTCTACATTTATAAGATCATTTGCGACAAAGCTCTCTTTCATTGTTTTTGGACAAAAACGCCTTTTAGACTATTTAGAAATATTCGCCTTTTTCTTATGAACTGTGTATTATAATAATAAAAAGACTTTGGATTAATATTTCATTATTCAACTGTTTTCTTTCGTTAATATTTCTATCACACCTTATGTATTTTACGAATTAAAAAACAAAAATTAGTTAGTGTACAAAAACAAAAGACAGATATCGGAAATATTTAGGAGAACAAAAATGTTTATTTTATGAGACTTCAAAATGACGTTTAGGGAAAGCTGATAATTAGATTTTTAAATTTTTTTCCTGAATTTTTAATAAGCCTCAAAAATGAAGATAAAAAATGTTGACAAATTAAAACTAATACATCAAAATATGATTATTTTTGCCAGTCTTTTTCAAATTTCATTTCCATTTAATATATAATTAATAACATTAATTGATTCAAATTCTTTAAATTCGAAGCAACCCTACACTGCACGATTTTTTAAATTTTAACAAAATTTTTATAAATCTGTATAAATAACTATATGGAATACATAAAAAATCACTAAAATTAATTAGTTAAAACATTAATTGCCTAATTAAAATTAGTTAGTTAAAATTTTAAATGTCAAATTAAAATTAATTAGTCAAAAATATTAATTGTCTAAAAATTGAATTGAATTGAATTAAAATTTCTAACTTTCTTTCTTCGAGTCAAAAATGTAGGAAATAAATAATTAAATAATCAGGTATTTACTTTTTCAAAATTAATTGAAAAAAATTCAAAAATGTTAGTTATGCAGAAATAGAACACTGTCCAATATTGAATCAACATTAGCAGATTCAAATAAAACTCTATATGATCTACTACTGTAGATCTCCAATGAGTTCATTTAACGGTGGCAATGAACCACTAAACCAAAACAAAAGAAAAATGAATGAAACAGAAACAAAGGCGGTTACACAGTCCTTTTCGTCTGGGTCTTTCCGATTCATGAATAAATCATTAGAGAATCAGGGGCTCAATAGTGTGCACAGGTCTGCGATTATATTTGTATCGGTCGTTCACCCCCTTCTATACGATGATTCAAAAACGTCTACTGTTATAAAGTGTCACGCACCTCTACTTCCGCAGTGGACAGAGATTTAATGACTTTCACTGCTAACGGGAGCGAAAGGGTACGCATGTACACAGAGAACCTCAGCCTTTAAAAGCAACGATTTAGTAACCAGATTAATGGATATGCAAATATAGAATTGGCCGCGAGACAGTTGGCTACAAGTCAAAAAATCATCGATAGGAAGCCAGTTGAAAGATACTTGAAAATGGTATCATTGGCTACATTTTCATGGAAAGTCGATTTGAGAAATTAGATTTTGAATGCAGTTTGTTCAGTTTATGCTGGCTAAAAAAATGTATTTTTGAATAGTTATGAAGAACATTTACTTTAATTCCTTCGCATACAGTGCATCTTACCAGAGCATGGAATTACACGATTTTCGATATTTAAATCCAGTGGCGTAGCTAAAGGGGGTGGAAGGGGCGGTCCGTTCGAGGGGCGGCAACATCAGACATGCAGTAAAACAATTTTATAACTGAGAACAGCAACGACACTAGCTCAATCATTGCGTTCATAAAAAAAATAACTAATGTAATTAATTCGTATTTTTCGTCTTTTGTCGGTAAATTACCAATATGTGAAAAGAAAAACTGGTAATAGACGCGCGATTTCGAAATTTATCTGCATAGATCGAGGATGTCAAACGACAAATTACATGATTAATAATTTTATTTTTGCCTAGAATCATTTTTTTAACTTTGAGGTGTAGGGGAACCCGAGGAAAAACGGAATACTTAAGGTTTGGAGGGCTGTAAAATGGTAAAAAATACTCAGAGACGTTTAAAAATTCAACGATATAAAATATATTTATTTGAACACAAATAATGAATCTAAAAACTAATCTATGATCAGTACATAAATTGTTATTCAGGATTTAGTAAACTTTGTCAAATGGTCCGTTTTGCCCCAGCTCTGGGAACCTGGTTTTATTTACTCTTTGAAAATTCTTAGTTATAAAAAAGGATTGCTTTCTTATGAGTATTCAACATATTATAAGTTATATTAAATATAAGAAATCTCAATAAAATTATTTCAGACATTATATCGGTAATTAAAAATTAAAAAAAGGAAAAGTAAAGTTAACGATAAAACTCGCAAATGAGAAATGCATATTCGTCAGCACTTTCTATTCCGGCAATAGGCAAATTATACTGGGGCGAAACGGAATCGGGTGCCGCTTTGCCCCGGTCCGTCATGCCCCATGTGCAGAGGTTAACAAAAAACTACTATAAGGCTAGGCTAGGAACTAAGGAACTAGGAACTCTTCTAAACTATACATAGTAGCCAACTCTCATGGACTTGGGCAGTTCAGTGACATGCAGTAAGGTGTGTTATGAAATTCCAGGAGTTTCCATTAATTTACGCAACAAATTGGGCGAAAAAATTAGGTGTTCTGTCCTACCCCGTAGTTCTGTTTTGCCCCTGGTTCCCCTATGTAACTTGTAAAGGAAGAGCGGCATGTTGCACGGCAAAAGTTGCAGTTACGCCACTCTTTAAGTCTGTAATCAAATCAAATTAGCAATTCAATTAAAATCGCTTGGACACGCTTAAGTATCTCAAGTGTCTTTTGCGTTCTTATATTGATTCAATGGAAACTGACGAGATATTACAGAACATGAATTTTTGAAGTTAAAATATAATAATAACTTGAGATGTTTATATAAAAATTAAAATGGATTTTGATCAAAGGAAAGCTAAGCTTTTTCCATTTAGAACTAACAGAAAAAGTTCTTGATTTATTGTTGGAAGAAATTTGTTTCACATACTTATATCAATAAATTAATTAAGTAAAGTTACAGATTAGTCAAAATACAGGAAATATAATAAATTTAAAGAGAATTAAAACTTAAAGAATCCTTGACATTTTACAAACATGCCCAAAAAGTACAAGCTAAATCTTACTAACATTGAACTTCATTAACCTACAAAGAAACTTGAGGAGTTGCCCTCCTTAAAGCTACTGAAAGGAAATTAATCATGTATGGCCCTTTCAGTCTAAGCCATAACTTCTGAATACCTTTAATGCACAACCCTGTACTGAGCTTATGTTTTGAAAGTATTATCTCTTTCTAAGATATGTTAAATCGATTTATGTGATATTTACATGATTAAGAATAGAATCGCAGGTTTTTTTCTACTGTACTAATTCGCATTTCTGTTAAACATTAATACTGATTTAGTCAGATTTCCGATGGCACAAGACCTGGGATTTGCCTTTCTGCAACAGTTACAGCAGTGAGAAAAAACTTTCCTCTTTTAATATTCATTCGCAATTATCGTATGCTTTAAATAATGAAACAAGACTTATAATTCTGGTTTGCTTACAAAGCAGTTGTGTATCATTGGGATGTATTATCAATTGCAGTATTATATTTTTGAGTTTTGAGTAATTTTTGCAGTTTGAAGTAACAAAAAGGGCATTTTATGGTGTACCTCGTAATTTCGAACCATTATTTGATGACGAGGATCTTACCTGAGCGTACTCCTTTGAATCCCCTTCCCAAGTCTTCAGAGAAAAAAACATTTGACCAAAATGTCAGTTTTAAATAGCACCAATCTAACATATACGACGGATGTTTGGTGGTATCAGGTCTCGAACCTGGAACCTTACCACAGCCCGCTGAGATCCTTTTATCAATTCTGGAATTGAACAAGAAGACCAGGGCCAGTGCAAGGGTACCTAACGCCAGCAGTGATTGAAAAATTGCCGCGTCCTTTACCAATACATACTTGCACATTCACATACAGAGTCAAACATAACATAGCCAAATATGAACAAATTTGGTATAAAGATGTATTGCTTTTTTAATTAACGGAAAACTTAATTCATGTTAAAAAAACAATTTTTAGTAACATTCATTAACTTAATAATTTACTAACATACTTAATACTATATTTACAGTTAAGGTGAAAAAAGTTTGCAATTGAAAATTTATTATAAGGGACGGAAATATGACGCTTAATGACAGTTTCGTTTGATAGACAAGTGTCTCATTGTTGTAACGCGCCTAGACAATCACCTAGGGTCATCTAATGGCAGAACTGACCCTGATCAACACTAACTAGAATCGGAAACAAAGCTGTCATTTGTTGATGATGACTTTGGAATTAAAAATTTTTAGAAATCAACAAAGAAATTATTCTCAAAATGTTGTTTGCCAAGCTATTTGGAGATGTACTAATGTCAGCTAATAAATGAAATTAATCAAGAAACGGTTAATAGAACATTTTTGGCAAACCAAATGTAATTTTTGTAAATCTTCGAAATCTTTTGATGCATTTAAAAGGATGCCCTTATAAAAATTGCGGAAAAAAACATAACGAATCGATTACCCATTCTCGTTTTCGCTCTCGTTCCTGGAAATATATATAAAAAAACCCTAGAAAAAGTGAGTAAAATGGTCATAACATATGCAGTAAAAATCGTAAACGCATGCAAAAACCTCACGAATTTTCGCACTTCCGGAAGTGAGAATCGGAAATATTTTTACGATAAATATGCATGCACCAGGGGATTATCCAAAAAAAAGTAAAGTTCTCAAGAGTTACAGGATGATATTGGTTATGAGTCTCTTTCATATCAACGGCTTCTGTTGCCCAAAGGTAAATGAAATATACATCCTATGTACTGACGTATATGTAAGTAGTTTTCTGTTAGTGATTTTGAAGTTAGATGTATCTCTTCAATATGTACTTTTATCACTTTTTTCCCTTCTCTCTTCTTATTTCTCTTGGTCAAAGGTTTTATATTTTATTCATTGATTCATGAAAATTATGCATGCGGAAATTTTCCATACAATTAATAAAAATGCAGTTAATTTGTTGACAACCGATATTAATGTGGTCATCACTATCATTTTATAATTATATTTTTTCTGACTATCCATTAGAACTGTATTTTGTAAAATTTGTTATGAGTCTTCGTAAAATATCTCCTTAAATCATGGCTGACTTTATCTGAAATTAACAAACAAAAAGACAAAACAAAATTAACAAACAAAAAGACAAAACAAAATTAACAAACAAAAAGAGGTTTTAGGGGTGAGACTCAATAAAAAGGAAATAAATTTTTTAAGAACATACTTTTATTCGAGCAGTAAGGAGAAGAAAATATATTTTCTATCAAAAATATAAAGATCGATGTAAAAATCGTAAAAGCGCGATGCAATAATAAAAATACTCTAAGTAAATAGGAATTTTAATCACATTTATAATATATTTTTAAATTTTAATGACTGTTTAGGAATTTTCTTTCTTGCAATATTCATTTTGGCTTAATTTCCTTACAGTATTGTTTTCATAGCCTCACAATTTTACGAATTACGCTTCTCGTATGAAATCACAATTTAATTAAAATTAATCTATTAACTAATAATTAGGTTAAGAAAATATTAAAATATTGTATTGTCACCCAGAAACACATCTGTACACAATTTCAGAACTCTAGTACATCAGGAAGAGACTGAAAAAAAAATCGATCGCAAACTCCGCATTTCCAAATGTGAAATTATAAACATTATTAAACAAAAATTATAAACATGATAGAAGTGAAATTGAATGAAAGCTCATTACAATGCTTTTTCAACCATAAGGTCGATGATAATTAACACCTTAATTCTTCAACTATTGCAATTTTCTAGCCATAGTTTAATTGCACAACATCACTTCAAACTCAGTTAATGTACTGCAGTCTCTATTATTAGACAATATTATAGATCGTGTGTCTTTTTTGACCGGACACCTAACTAATTAACCCCTTAACTGAATCATCATTTCCTTTGCTATTTAATAAGTTGACCCCTTCTGTTTTGGAAAGGGGCTGTTGTTTCCATTCATCTCAGAAGGCATATAATGCTTGAGATATTTATAGATTCCATATATTTTTTGTGTAAAATTATAAAGCTAATTAATGATTAAATTTTAGTTTTAAAACTAAAAATGCCATAATTCGATGAACGAGTATTCTCGGGCTTTTAAGTTAAGCCTTTAATATGCATATCGATTAACCGAATTTTTGGATCGTAAAAAGTCTGATGAAAAGCTATGGTTGTACTAGTGGTAATCAAAAATAATATGGAAAGTTTGTTAATCTGAAATATTTAATAATCCGTAATATTAATACTTCTAAGACCTTCCAAATGATTCAACCCGGACAGATCGCATGGAATTTCGATGGCATGAAACTAAAATGTTTCAGTCATTTTAATAATTAATTTACCCAGAAGAGAATAAACGTTGCCGAAGAAGACACAAATTCTATGGTTTCGATTTGCGAGAATATCTCCATTTTTCGACTAAAAGACTTAATGAATTAAAGAAACTTTCAGCATGAATTTTTCCTACAGCGTATAAGAGATTTAAATTATATTAATCTGAAGGTAATTTTTATTTAAATCAGAAGATATTTGTGGTTAATCACTTTGGATGCTGTAACGTCTTGCAACGAAGATTTAGTAGACATTGACAACTAAGTTAAATAACTAATTACGATTTATTCAGATATAGACACAACTGGGTTAATATGAATAAAGTTACGATACAACTTATCTTGATTATATGATCAAATATTAAAGTAAACCCAATTCGGGGCGTCACATTGACTGACGCAGCGAGTTTCGCTGAAAATGTCCGGTTCGGACCTCGGAGTCAACAGCCATCACCATCTGGCTTTCTGAGTCGATCTCTCTTTAGTTGTTCAGTTCCGACCTTATATCTCAACAGTGAAGAAAAGCCCATTGCGTTCTCACGGGAACACTTTTGTCTGCACAAAAAAACACCTATTCAGGAATGTTGCAACATTCCGTGCACGAGGCAGGGAAGAAGACACCTATAAGGCACAGCACCGAACACAATAGCTTTGAAATGAATGGTAGTGGCCCGTCAGCTGAGGGGTGAGGCTAGATCAGTTGCAGGTGTTCAGTTCAGGTTTGAAAGTGATCGGTGTCTTTTTATGAAACATCTGTTCTGACCACAAAGTCTGTCCGTGGGGAGGGTAATCTGTCACAATACTCACACATATTAATAGAAAAGAATAAAAAAAGTAAATTTCCATAATCAAGCACTATTTTTTTAAAGTTTTAACTGGTTTAAGCCGTAAGCCTTATTGGTGTATTCGAGCCGTAAATTAAAAAAAAAAAAATCAGATCAGAAATCAGATATCGGAATCAAAAAAGTAATTTGAAATCAGGAAAAAATAGATATTAATTATTTTAAATGATTTATATAAATTCGAAATACATCACTTAAAATAACTCATATTTCTACTTCTTTTTCTTAAATAGAAGAGAAAGAAGCGCTTAAAATATTTCAAGTCCCTTATAGTAAGGCATCGGCACATTAAACCTTGTTGTTGACTTTCAGTGAATGGTGCAAATGAATTATCATCATTTCAAAGAGTTTAATGCAATCAGTTTTTTCAAGATCAAACGCTTTGAATACTTAAACCTATCCCCCTACAACAGCGAGTTATTTGATGAATATTCAAGTGATTGTTCCTATTTTATTAAATCCTTGTACTACATAAAAATGTGTCTTATATTTATAAATTTTTTCATTTATTTTTCAAAACTGGTGAAATTCTACAAATACAACGCTTATTGAAGAGAAGTATATGTAATTTTTACAAGCCCCGAAATATTTAAAAATGCATATTTCCCTTCCCGCAGAACAATTATGAAAATTTTATTCTTTCTGAAGCCAAATCAGTCATGCTCATTGCATATTGCAGAATGAAGTCAGAATGATAAATTACACAATGCAGTTTTTAGATTTCTCTTATCGTTTCAAATAGCATATAAAATAAACATAGCGAGCTTCATGAAAGCAAAGAAGCACGGGGTATCTGAAGGAATAAATAATTCATAGCTTTTATTTTTAATAAAATATTCTCAGCATGAAAAATAATTTGAACATCAAAACACTCTCAACTTTCTACGCATGCAAGAACTTCGCAACAATTCGAAACGTTAATGAATTTCATGGACATTCGATGAGTTTTATTTCAAGTAGCATTCCATGTCTAGGGGGTTAAAAGTCAAACTACATGTGGCATGCTGGTCCAAAAAGCCATTTAGGAAGGCTTGTACGGTGCTCAATTAACATTTACATTCATTTCTGCTTTGTTTCATGCGGTATTAATTGCAGACATCACGAACAACGCACCTTTCAAAACAACTATAAAAAGAAAGCTGCTGATGCATATTTATGATCCTTTTGTCTGGGAAAACTGACTCCATCTTTAACCACTTTGTGAAATACAAAAGTATCGAAACTTCATTACTCTTCTTTGTACACAAGTAATGTTATGAAATAAAAAACACTTTGTTAAGTCAGTATACAGATGAGAGAAATGTTTACTTGACTAGAGCCATTAAATGAATAGAAAAAAAAGAGTTGACCATCGCATAAAAAATAAAATATGTTTTTCGTCTTCTTATAATTTTGTGTTTGTCTTCCTTTCAGACCGCTGATTTAAAACTCTTCACTGTCATAATGTGTTTCGTTTAGTATTTTATTCATGAGCGTGCATTAGGGTGGAACGAAAAAAAACTTTTTTTCTTTTTTCTAACTTATAATAGTGCGTGAAAGTTGCCTTTTGATGCAAAAAAGACTAAAATAAAATTTAATGGCAATTGGAAAATGTCTTGAGGTGCCGCAAGTACGATAAAGTTTCATAAATTTGAAAAATTTTGCTCTATTTCAACCTTTTTCTCTAATTTCTCATTTGCAGTAAAAAAGCTCAAGTAAAATATGTTGTGCTTTTTTCCTTTTTATTAATAGAACAAACGTTTTTAGGGTGCTTAAAATCTATTGTATCTAAAAATATTAATTATTAGCCCAAAACGTGCAAGAAATCGGCTATGAATAAAAAGAGAATATGCTGTTTCTAATCCGGAATTATTTCTCTGTTATACATTTAACTGACGAAAAACGTTTACACTTTCTTCATGCATCCTTGTAATTGCTGTTGTGCAGCAAAATGCATTTTGTGTTTTGCCAATCAACCGGTAATCAATAAAGTTAACGGGGGAGAATTTTTATCACTTTGAAGGTGATATTTGTTTGTGGAGCGAGTTCTTTCCAGCTCAATAAAGTTAATATTTATATTTTCTTACAGTCCATATTTTTTCTTGTACTATCGACATAAAAAGAGCAGTAACAAATGTACATATTTTCCTTAGATGCGAGTAAAAAAGGGCATGTTAAAATATCTATGCAAATATAGGTAGTGTTTGCTTAGTTTTATCGTTAAGGACAGAATATTGAGCATTTTCTAATAAAAGAGCCTCTTCCCCTTGTCGAATTTGATCCAAAATTTGATACATACTTACAATTTTGGTGTAATTACCAAATATCAATACTTTTATTCGATATATTTTTTAAATTAATTTGTTCGCATACAAACAGACAGCTCCAATTCCAAAAATGTTTCTTTTGGACTCAAGAAAGTCTACAAAGTGAAAAATCCCAAAATCTACAGGTTGAATTTTTTGATTATTGCAACACTTTCTCTATGTATCTGCTGTATCTGAGAAAAGAAAGACAGTAGAAATAGCAGTAAAGTGTTTTGGTAAGTGGCCACCGAGTCTCAATATGACATTTTTTGCCCCTTGCGGTCATTAGTGTCTTAGAAAGTGTAAAAGGCGCCCATTAAAAACGCATTTTTTTTGCTCCAACGTATTGGCATTCAAAAGTGACAAAACCTTACCATTGATGTGGGGTGGGTAAATTCCCAGTGGGTAGGTAAATATTTTTTGGGTATATACCTGGGTATTTACACAAGGCCTAGGTAAATACCTAAAATTGGGTATTTTGAGAAAAAAAGTTTTGAGTGGTGATTTACAATGAAACATATAAAATTTTTGAATTCTCAAAAGCTTGATATTTTGCAAAAAAAAGTATTTATGAAAAGTGATTCAAAATTAAACATAAAATTTATAAATACCCATAAATTGAATATTTTGAAAAAATGTATTTGTGAATGATGATTCATAATTAAACATATAAAATTTATAAATATCCCTTAACTGGATATTATGCAAAAAACACCAGAAAAGCATTTCCGAATGTTCATTCAAAATAAAACATATTAAAATTAAAGATATTCCAGAACTGGGTATTTTTCAAAAATAAGTTATTTGCGAATGGTGATTCAAAATAAAACATATAAAATTTCAAAAGCTGGGTATTTTGCAGGAAAAAAAGGATTCGCGAATTGTGATTGAAAATGAAACAAAAGTTTATACAAAGTACCCAAAACTGGTTATTTTGTAAAAAAAAGTATTTATGAATGTCAAAATCAAACATACAAAATTTATAAACATAATGCATAGTTAATAAAATTTTAAAATTAAAGTTTTCACCAAATTATAAAAAAGCAATTGCTATCAGGATTCAGAATAAAGTATTCTAAAACTTAAACGGGATCAGAGGATAATATTTTTTCTGGTTTAAAGCTATGACACTAATAGAATAATATTTTTTTAACACCGCTTATCTTAAATAAACATGGCCAGTGAATCTTGTGATTCTTAATTTACTCTTATTGCCATTTTGCAAGTCAACCATTCTTGTTCTGATTTATAGTGAGTGATTATATTGATATTAATGTAGATTTTACGTTAAAAAGTAATAATAATAATAAAATAGAAAAAAATTACCTGCTTGGAATTTTTAATGTTAATAAGGATAAAAGTATCCAATGTAAGTACTGTAATGTTGAGTACAAACATACCATTGTAATCAAAATGGAGAAACACACAAAAAATATATAAGCCCTATTGGTTCAAAAAAAGTTTTGAAAGGTACAAAATAGATAATGAATTTTTTAAATCAAATTCCAACCATGACAACTACACGAAATTTGGAGTTTCAAGAATATTTAAGCATTGATGTTCATGTTCCAGATGAACCTCGCCTAACCAGTAAACTAGTTTGTCTAATACTGAGGCGACCAACTTTTAATCATCGGCAAAAGGAGGACACAAATAAATTCAAGCTAATAAATATCATAAATAATAGAAACATTTAATTCTTTGCAACAAATAATACAGAATAAACTATTATAATATGAAAAATGCATAATAAAAACATTTGTAGCATAATTTATTGTACACTTTTCAAGGAAAGACAGAACTTGTAAAAGGAGGACGGTTAGACACCGTACTAATACATCGTCAAATAATACAGCAACAAGAAATTCACATTTCTTGTTGCTAAAATCTTGTCACAAAGTCACTTACCTTTGTTGAAAGTAATATGAGTGCATATTACTTTCAGAATAATTCACTTTTAAAAACTGCAAAGTTAGAACTGCAAACTTTTCATCAGCAATATCTGACTAATTAATACAAAAAGAATGATAAACAATTGTATCTTTTATTTTAGATTCCATTATCATCTATTTATCATTTTAAAACGAAACTCAACATTTTCTTTTCTTAAATTTAGTTAAAATACCTCTAATCTTTAAAAAGCAGCAAATGCATTATTATTTATGTACTCACTGGAATTAAGAAGGATTGACACTTAGGCTACGTATTTTATGTAAGATCCATGATATGGTATTCCGTCTTTTTTTTTCCTGAATCATTTCTTTTTAGTTTTTATAGAATTTAAAAGATTGTAAGAGGCTCATATGTTACTGTTTTTTTCTTTTTTCACCTTACCTTATACTCAATATATATTCTATATATAATTTATATTAAATAGTAACATCATATTTCCCAGCAGTGCCTGTATTTTATATGAATAGAGTTAAGTGAAAAATGAGTACCCAGGTAAATACCCATTTCGGGTATTTACCCTTAAAAATAAATATCTGGATACTTTACATAACTGAACCTTACTGACGTTTAGTCTCCATGACGCGTTATGGTTATAGTTGTAGACATCTATATAGACAACTATACCCTTGCCCTTCGTTGCTATGCCGCTGAGAATCAGATGTCTACCATTCTTACAACAAAAATACTGAAAAGAATTGCTGAAAGTAGCATCTATAATACGAAGCCACAATCCACGCCAGGTAGAGATGGAATTGATGGATTGGAAGCCACCTACTGTGGTGTTGATTTTGTTCCCAAAAAAATTTCGAGCGACGAGATATTCCACTGAGCTCGTAGGTGTCTTGTCCATCAACTGCTTCATGCCATGGGTGTGAATATTGCAACTATGCATAACAACAAGACCGAATATTTTGATTCATTTCTAAGAAAAATAAAAACAATTATTACTGTCCTTATTAAGTCGATAGCATAAGAAAACTAAAGCCATAAAAATAATAAAGATTGCATTTTTTGATCTGGCAAGAGCTCGCATCTCTAGCAAATGCAATATTACAGTACTAATCCTTCTCCGGTTGAAATATAATATTTCAAGATAAGAAAGAATATTAATATGAATTCAAAGTCTCAAGTGCCATTATAAATCAAAATGCAAGCAAAACACAAACAAATACTTGAATAACGAACAATAAAGTTAACTTGATTCATTATCTTTTATTGGCAGAACTTTGTTACATAACAGTAAACAATGGCAGCGAGAAATTAAATTTTAATTCATTTTAACTTCCTGAAACGAAGAATTATAAAAAAAGCAAAGGAATCCGGCGAAACCTGCTAATTTCGTAGCTAAATTTTTAAACTTGTTGTCTACCTTCTATACTCCCAGATACGTTTAGTTGTCTATACTTTTTGCCACAGACCTCCCCACACACTTATAACTTTCAATCGCAGCTACTGATGCTAATAACAAGAATATATAAGCGCTTACAAGAATAAAGTTCTTGTAAGCGCTTTTCGACAGTTAAAAGTATATCAGAGCAATAATTCCCAGATTAGAAAGCAGCATGTTTTCTTTTTCCAAAACCGATTTCTTGCACATTTTTGGCTAATAATCAATATTTTTATGTACTCATAATAGATTTTAAACACCCTAAAAGCATTTTTTCTATTAATAAAAAGGAAAAAAAGTACAAAATATTTAATTTGAGCTTTTATACTGCAAATGAGAAATTAGAGAGAAAAGTTGAAATAAAGCAAAATTTTTCAAATGTATGAAACTTTATCGCACTTGCGGCACATCACGACATGTTCCAATTGCCATCAAATTTTATTTTCTTCTTTTTTGCATCAAAAGGTAACTTTTGGGCACTATTATAGGTTAAAAAAAGAAAAAAAATCTTTTTTCGTGCCACCCTAGTGTGCATACTAGAATTTGATATATTTATGTTCCTCATCATATAACCTTCTGTGATGGTATCTTGCATGCTATTTTAATATTTTAGAAGTTATAAATTACTCTTCAAACTAGATGCGATGTCTCATGCAGGAATTCTCAATATTTTGTTATCTGAAATGCAGCTTTCGATATCAGTTTTATGATTTTCATCGCGCCCTTCTTTCATTGATTTTTGTTGTATTTTGACCAGTTTACAAAGAACATTAGAATTGTAAATAATTAATATAAAAATACCTTTTTATGTTACTTACATTATATGTGACAACCATTTTTTCCGCCGCACTGTTCAGTTGTTAAAATAAATCCACTTCAAGTTCCTCTTCTTTGCTATGAATATCTCTATTCAATCACTTGGTTCGTCTAGCATAACGAATCACTTAAAATTTCGAACCAGCAAATACTTAGGAGTATTGCATGCCATAAATGTGTGCGTGGATATTTTTTCCGTTTCTATTCCATATATTCCGACTGCCAACATTCTCCGCCATCTTTCTACGTTTTGGCTTTATCAAAGAATTTACTTATTCCGCATTCCATCGAAACAATGGTCATGGGACGGAGATTGGAATTTATAGCTCGCAACATAGGAAGTTCAAAACTTCTAGTAAAACCGTACATCAAAGTTTCTCCTAAAATCTTGTTTAGTGGAAATTGTTTAACCAACTATGGCAAAAGAACAGTAATATTTGGACCCCTTCCTTCAAATAATATGGAACCAGCCCGTGCCACTATGCACACTTACTTGCTTGTTATTTTATATTTGTACTAGCTGGCATACCCGGCGTTGCTCGGGATAAAAATATTTCCAAGTCTAAGTACTTATAACACTTTAAACTTAATTAAACAGTTTTTCGCAGCAACGTCTTTCTTTGATTTTCGTCGTCCACTCCCGTGTTGTCTGACATCCTCGTCCAGCAGCAAAACTCCTCTTATCTTTTTATCTCCATATCTTGAGCCATCTGGCCACGAATCTAGCAGTCCTTGGTCCTCATTTTTTCTTCCCCATCATTGATTGCTACAGCGGCAACAGAAACTCTTTCATATCAAGGTTTTTATTGCCATTCTCCGGAGTACAATTCTTCTCTTTTTAGTGTTTGTGCGACTGATCAGAAAAACACCTACACATGGATATTGTCCCCTCACCAATTTCACGACTCGTTCTTCTATCATTAAGCTGGTTTCCTTCCATTAGTTCTGAACTGAGTTACATCTGATACCAAATTTGATGAGTTATCACTTGAAGAAATTCAGGTTTGGCGGCAGCATTGTGCTCTTAAGCCTAACCAAAATTTGAATAAGAACTTGTCTTTCATGAAATATACAAAAATTTAAAAGCGTTTTCAAGCCTCATAATTTTAAAATGGCAGGAAAGCATGCGATTAAATGCTTGAACAAAGAATGAATCATTCTACCTCTCTCTCTCTCTCATGCAAAAAAAAAAAAAAACCTGAAATCAAATGTCTGTTGCCACGTTTAATATAAATACAAAAAATCTTGTTACAAAAATTACTTTGAAGCAGGTGCGATAAAATATTTCAGCAATGCAAAGGATACTAAAGTGAAAATTCTGCTTTGGAGTTAACTTCCCAAGAAAACAATTTATACTATCACACCCGTAACAATTTCAAATGCGCGTGAATAAAAGATTTATGAAATAATGAGATTGGTTTGAATTTTATTTGCAACGATAAAAATATTGTTACAAATCATGTTTGAAAACATTTTGAAAAATTGATTAAAATTGAACAAAATGCCGCATGGAAATAAGATTGGTGCCATTCAAAAGCTAATTTTTTGAACTTTACGATGTTAAAATAGTTTTTGTGCTATAATATGCTCCGAAGTTAGTGCAGGAAAACGTATAAATTTAAGGTTATTTTTAATCAATTAAAATTCTAATTAAAATTTTGAAAAATCAATTTTTAGTGAGCACCTACTACCCAAAAAGCAACCACCACTGAGAGATTCGGTGATCATTCAGCGAGTCCCTTTCTCTTTTATATATATAGATTAACAGAATGTATATTTTCATATTTTGATTTTAATTTGATTTTTCTTGACTTGGGCCTTTTCTGTAGTTTTGGGTTTACATTTCCATAAGTGGGCTCATTCTATATGTTGAGAATCAATGTATGGTGCATGATTTCCGACACTTTTGAGTGAGCATGAATAGAAGATTCGTTTTATCTGACGACATTTTTAATAGGTTTAAGTTTTCACAAATGATTCTTTTCCACCTTTGTTTTCCATTTATATATGCTTGAAATAATCTTTATTTTAACTCATTACTTAGATTTATGTAAGAAGTTCTATATTTGATCACATATTTCAAAATGGAGGGAGATTGATTTTAACGTTGAATGAACATTTATTTACCTGGATACGTGTGAACAAAAAAAAGTTATTCCAAATCTTTAATTTCCATAAGGCGCATATAAAATAATCTATATTTTAACGGGATTCTTAGCATTAAAAAATAAAATTCAACGTTTGTTCGTGTAGACTAAAATGGCGAATATTTGACTGAGCAAAATCTTCATACATCATTTGCCAGCTGATCAACAGGATATGCTTCTTAAAAATTTACAAATCCTATTAGAGATCCCTACTGTCTCTAGAGTATTTGTAATGAAGTCATTTGTTTCAGATTTTCTGAGTTGGGTCTTTTTCTCCCCTTTTTGGAAACATTTAGAGTTTAGTGACCTTTCAGCGAACCAATGTAAAAATAGTTGCGTGAGATCGAACGACAGAGCAGGAAATCGAGACTTTTTTTCGCTCGTGACTCTTTTTCTTCTAATTTAAATTCTACTCACTTATTAATTTATTGTAGGTTAGTGTTGAAATGATGTATGTGCTGAAAACTTTTGACTTACTTCCTACTTTGAAGAAGAATGCAATTTTTTATCACGTTTTATCATCTGGATTCTTATCTAAATATCTGTAACAATATGTTTCATCAATGATGAAAACTGCCATGTATGTTCTAATATACAGAACGAACAAAATGGCGTTACACAAAATGTACATCATTTTAGACGTTCTTCCTAAAATAGAAAAACATGGTATGAAACAAATTAATTGACACATTATTTATAATTATACAAATATTATAAACTTATATACATTTGTTATGGTCAATGTGGACAATCGATTATTATACATAATAACAGCATAAAAAATCCGGTTATTATGCATGATAAACGATTTACCACATTCACCGTAACATATACAGGGTGTACCAAAAAGGTGGAACAAGCGTTTATTTACTTAAATATTGATTTTAGACATATAATTCTAATTACAAAGTTTCATAAAATAGGGTAATTTTATGAAACTTTTATTATTTGCCTGAAAACACTGTGGCTTCTGTGAAAGTAGAAAATAAAAAGTTAAATAACTTAAATTTTTATACGTGCCCCATAGAGCAAAAGTGTCAATGAGTGAAATGTTCCTCTTATACTTATTTAAGCACAAACCAAGTTTCAAAATTATGTCTGTAAAACTTAGAGATATATTAATTTTTAAATTTCAAGGCTGCTCACAAATTTATATGGAGATGTTTATTGCAGAAATGCAAATTTATTCGACACAGAAAAACAGCGAAATGCAAATTTCTAAAGTAGTATCTCAGCCAATCATCACGGATTGAAAATACATTGCAAATGACACATACTGTTACTCAGTTTCATTTGCAGATAGTTGCAACTATCGACTTGATAAAGAATGGAAGGACAATTTGAGAAAATGAAAATTTAAGGGTATAACAGGAAAATAGCCTAATATTGAACTAGAATACTGGATTATTTGCTCGTAACTTTGTGCGTATTACTAAGCTTTACCTAAAACAGTAGTGACTCGTCCTTTAGGTCTGCAGAGTTTCAGAACTCAATAAAATTATTTTAAAAATTCGTATTTTTGTTTTTATTCTTATTTGCTTACTTCTCCAGTCTGGGAGTTCGATTAGTAACGGAAAAACAAGAAAACGAGAAAAGATGACAGAATATGAATGAAAAAGTAAGACAGACACAGGATTGCACTGCACACCAAATATTTTTGGAAAGCACTAAAATTCGCTCATTGCTTACAATTGAGTGACATAATGGACGCAGGCAAATAGTTATTCTTTCTGTCTTAGAACTTAGCCAGAAATGGATTTTCGGATGCTCCTGTTTTGCGCTAAAAACCAATTTTCTTTTTTTTCCCATTCAATCTCACCTATGATTCGCCTTCGCGTTCTTGATTTTTTTTTCATTTGTTGTTTTTAGGTTTTAGATTCACTTTCATGTCGCCTCAACGGGAACTTGGCTAGTTCCCACATATTCGATTTCTCTTATTAAAACGGAACTCACCGTAAAAAAGGACTGTAATTATCTAAAATTCAATTCAGATAATTACAACTACAAGTTTGAACTATTTGAAGGTAAAGCTATTTTTGAAAAATTGCATTTCAATTGTATTCTAATAATTTTATAGCACTGTTTGTTTCCGGGAAGATGTGACTCACTGCTGATATGTCACAGTGAATATTTTGTGAAGGTTCACAAGATGAAATATTTTTTTAAATATTTCAATTAATGTATTATTTGATTAGTTTTTAGATTTAACAAAAGTTAACGAATAGATTGTTATTTCCTGATTCCGCCCTTTAAATAATTTTTTTAAATATGTATATTATCTCTGAACATCGAAAGACTGGATCAAACAGCAGTGAGAGGTATGGGAAAGTGGTCTAAGTCAACAACTTTGTCTTCTTATATATCTGTAAATTTTGCTGATGGAGGCGTGCAACTTTGTATGCGAATAGATGAATGTAAGAGAAACATTTTACTAATTGACATTTTTGTTCTATGGGGCCGTATAAAAATTTAATTTTTTAAACTTTTTATTATCAATCCCCTTGGATATAAGGATTTTCTTACAAATTCTTACCTTATTTGATGAAACTTTGTAATTGGAAGTATATGTATAAAATCAATATTTAATTAAATAAACGCTTGTTCCACCTTTTAGGGACACCCTGTAAACATGCGCATATAAAAACAACTTGTTCTGTTAATGCAATGCAAAGAAACATAGAGATATGCATTAAACTTTAATAAGATTTTATCAAAATCTTGATAAACTGCATTTTAAAATCAAACTTCATAAGTCTTTTCAGGAAATCTTTCTAATGAAATTTTTGAATGAAAGTTAGATAACGTAAACCTAGTTTCCTTTGCACAATTAAAAAATTTATGCTGAAAATTGAAATAAATTGATTTGGTTGATTGACTGCCTGATGACTTGAGGTTTGCCTATTAAGGTTGCAGGATTGAGATATTTTTCTGGTTTTTTTGACAACACTGACTAGTGTATTTCATTTCTCAAACGTATATAACAATATTTTAGGAGGTTACAGAAGGAAGAAAGCAATGAAGCAGCTTTGCAGCGAAAAGTTCAGTGTTGAAAAATCTGTATCTGGTGAAGAAAGTATGATGTTCCTGAAGTCAAGTACATTGGAGTGTGAAAGATAATAAACCTATCTGTTATTCTGTTGCTCTCAATACCAATTATACTTGTTAGTAAAGTTGTAATTAATTATTCTCTGATTGGGGACAACCTTGTATCAAGAAAGAGGGTTTCTTTGCGCCAAGAATATTTACGGTAAAAAGTAACCCCAGCTGGATTTTTAATTTATTTTTGACACATTAAGTATTGATAAATAATAAGAAAACGTTTGTTTTTGTTCTATATATGCCCAGTGTGAATAAAAGGTGTTAGAAGCTCTAAAATATATGGATTACTCTCCAGAAACCCTAGAAGCTTGCCTTAATACCATTTCACCACGGGAGCAAAAGATGCAGAAGCTGTTTTTGGTATCCCCAAGTGAATAATTTGTCATTCAAGAGAGCAAATTTATGAAAGGAAACCTAAAAGGCCAGCGGATTTATCCAATGACGAGGAAAAGGCCGTTGCAGCTTGTATAGCCCAGATAAGTGAGTTTGGTTCTTCAATAGAATTTCGTCGTTAGTGTAGACTTTAAAAGGATAATAAAAGCTTGCATTACTAAAAAAGGTAAGGTAATAGAAAGATTGATTTGCAATATAAAACTCCCAGCAAAGACTATATTCAGGCTATTACAAAAAAAGAAACTGGAAAAAAATGTAAATGTATAGCTATGTTTGAAAAAATACTTTTTGTTAGATTTCATGATTCTTTTTTCGTATATTTCCACCCAAGATGTCAATGAATATGTCTAACATTAGGTCACAGTGAGTTTGATATTGAAACGTAGTGGAAAAAAAGCAGTACAAAGAATCCCCATCTATGAGGAATCTGCACCAAAATTCCAAAGACAGATAATTTATTATTAAATAATTGTACGATTGAAATTTTGCTGCAAAACATTTCTCTAGTATTTACCCAATTACGGAAAAGTCGGAAAAGTTTCTTTTATAGAGAAATACAGGCAACTAATCTAGAAATTCATTTTGAAGTCATGAAAATCAGTGCAACGTAACCCCGGATTACGGTAGTAAATTAATCAAAATTTTTGAAAAAGTGCATTCTTTGCTCATATCTTTGATGTTACTTTTGCAAAACCTTTCGAACAAAGCACACAAGGACAAAGCATTGGGTACACATTTCTTCATACGGTGAAAACTGATTTTTCAGAAGTGAAATGACAAATAGTTGAGTGAAAGGTGAAATATGTAACACCAATAAAGTAAAAATGTTCATTACAATTAACTTCGTTGATTATTCGCACTGAACATTTTCACAGAAAAGAATGAATTCACTTAAAAATATAAAAATGAGATAAGAATTTGTGATATACCCTATCTGACGGAAGCAAACGGAAAGATTGACTTAAATGGAACTAACTTCATATGTTAATATATAATCAAATAATTAATAACTGATTTAATTTCCCAAGATTTATGAGGATAAAGCACTAAGACATACAAAGCATCAGTAAATTGATGTAGCTCTTTTTTGGGCAAAGCATTCTTGTGTCGAATCTGGGCGATCTCTACTTACATTTGGGTCATCGTGCATCACACATTATTGATGATACATCATAATTCGTTTAATGGAGTAGGGGAAGACTTATCAAGTTCCAAGAGATAAGAGATCCGAGGATCAAGATGGCGAAGGAAACACTTGCAGACTTGAAATGCATTCAAGATCAATCTAATCTTGTGGTTGTGCGTTAGCCTTGCTAAAAAATTCTGAAAATTTGGTAGGAAATGAAACATTGGTTCAGTTTAGATGGATTCACATCCCATTTTAAAGGCACGCGAGTTATATTTCGGGACGAATCTTGTAATTTGGAGACCTGGTGAAATGGCGAGGGTGATATCTATGTTGTCATTCCACTTTTTAAATTTTCATGTCACACCAAAGTGAGAACTTTTGCCCTCGACAGTATATTTAACATTCACCAGACCTATATATATGATAATGTTTTTTTGTGGAAACGGATCTCAATCCAGAAACCGATATTTTACCATAAGGCCCCAAATTGCGCAAGTCTTAAGCGTACTTAGAACGCAAGGATGGCGATAGTAAAAATTATTCTTCTTCACTGACGAACCATGTTTTGCTCGAAATAATACAATGGTGGCTGCTTCCCCTTCACAAACACGCACCAGTAGTCATTTCTGAGCCAGAAACGTGATTTGTTATTGAAGACCACGTTGCCCATTACAAATGGTCATGGTGATGGCGACAATGGAATTTTTTACAGGATTGCTGGAATCCGAACTACAATCGTAAATGGTCATAAAAATATCTTTGTAAAATATCTCCACTAGTGGGCCAGTGATACAATGTCGATAAGTGGATTTGATGTTCCATTTTTTTCTCTATACCAACTTTGGTGGAACATTTCCTTCTTAGGTCTATCATGGTGAAATACGATCTCATCTGGGTATAAATCACCATGCTTCGAAAGAATCTACCAGTAGTACGGAGCAACAGCCTTATGCCTTTGTCTTTTCTGATGCTGAACAGGATGGCGTCTTAAAAGCGCCACCTCGTCTTCTTCGTTAATTAGACACGGAAAAAACTGACAAACTACGTATTACTACTCTGACACCACCGAAATATATGGTTTCCTGTGTTTGAAAATTTGACATATTTAATGAAAATGTACGACATTTCGTATTAATTACGATCAAATGGAGAAATTATGAAATAAAGCAGATTCGTGATAAAAGCAGCGTCATGAATAGACTTCTTGTTATGGCATTGTGAAATACATCTTTAGGTTAGGCAATACTGTAAGGACTAGACATACCTTTAATCATGTCGTCTATGCCATCTTGCTGCAAGGAATTTCATTGTTTTTTCAAACTTTGTAATTTGTAACTTTACAAAATGCTGGTTGGTAGATGGCGACCAGCAATTAGTTTTCCAAATTAGACCCAGATGTTCTATATGAGTCCAGAAACGTGAAGAGCCAATCCATTCGAGGAATGCATTCGGTTTCAGGACAGCAGTCTATAGTGTCTACCCTTCGAGAGCAGGAGTTAACGTTCATGAACAAGAAGTTTGGCCAACTTAAACTCGAATATTCCCACGTAGTCAGTCTCATCTAGTCTCACTCAGTCTCATCTACACTATATGCCCAAAAGTATCCGGACACTTGCAGATTTTCACATTTTTTAGAATTTCTCCGGAATGGTTTAACCGACTGCCTTTAAACTTCGAACATGTAAAAAATAGACAGTAACTAACATTTTACATTGAAGATTCGGTCCTGAGGGCAATTAGGGGGCCGTCTACAAACTGATGAAGACAAAAAGGTTTTTGGTCCACCCCGCTTCACAGAATACTGATAACAAGATGAAACTTTTAGAAATGGTAATGTTTAATGTGCATAATATTTACAGGAATTTTTGTAAACTCAGCGCAAATATTTGGGAAGATATAAAGGTTTTCTTAAAAAATCTCAAATTTTCCCACCTGTTTTTTGCTTATAACATGCAGAGTTTTCTGTTATATTATGCGAAACTTACAGAAAAGATGACAATATGTTAGAGAAGCATTTGTGTAAAACTTTGGAAAAGAATTGTTGAATATTACAGGAATTATGAGCAATTTTAGTAAATAGTGTTTTACTGGTGCATGCGCGAAACATAGTTTAATTTTTTCTTTCACAACTTTGAAGCCAGATATATAGGGTAACCTATATGTACTTCAGTTCTATCATTAGTATTCAGAAAGATACCGGCATTGCTAACGAGCAAAAATTTAGCCCTGGGTCGAAGAGAAGCTGCTAAAAAAAGATGAGGGGTTGCACACAAATTGATAAGTTTTTAAACTTATATCTTTAAATATATTTAACTGTATAGTGGTTAGAATTTGCTGCACACCCATGAATACTTATCAATTACGTGCATAACTTTAAATTCCAGCTAATTAGCACTATAAATAACAAAATTTTATTACTTAATTATATTATTTAAATGATTATTAACAAGTTACATATTACAATTTTACACAAACGATATTTTAAATATATTTATTTTATGAAGAAACGATTTTTTTATCTAATTAATTTCTTTCTTAAAATATTTTAATAATTCTACACATATATATTTTTTTTTTATTTATTTACGAATATTAGATGTGTTCATGGGTATTCAGCAGCAAATTCTAACCACTATACAATTCAATAGTAACTATTTAAAGATATAAGTTTAAAAAATATCAATTTGTGTAACAACCCCTCATCTTTTAGCTTCTCTGACAGGAGCCAAAATTTGCTCGTTGTAATGCCGATATCTTCCTTCTTTTGAATACTAATGATATTGAACTGAATGTTTTATATAAGTTGCCTTTATATTCGGCTTTAAAGTTGTGAAAGAAAAATTTAAATCCATGTTTCGCGCATGCGCAGTAAAACACTATTTACTAAAATTGCTCATAATTCCTGTAATATTCAACAATTCTTTTCCAAAGTTTTACACAAATGCTTCTAACATATTATCATCTCTCCTGTAAGTTTCGCATAATATAACAGAAAACTCTGAATGTTATAAGCAAAAAACAGGTGGGAAAATATGAGATTTTTAAAGAAAACCTTTATATCTTCCCAAATATTTGCTCTGAGTTTACAAAAATTCCTGTAAATATTATGCACATTAAACATTACCATTTCTAAAAGTTTCATCCTGTTAGCAGTATTCTGTGAAGCGGGGTGGGCCAAAAACGTTTTTATCTTCAACAGTTTGTAGACGGTCCCCTAATTGCCCTCAAGACCGAATCTGCAATGTAAAATGTGAGTTATTGTCTATTCTTTACATGTCCGAAGTTTAAATGCAGTCGGTTAAACCATTCCGGAGAAATTCTAAAAAATGTGAAAATCTGCAAGTGTCCGGATACTTTTGGGCATATAGTGTAGTTAGCGTATACCATTAACTGTAATTCCATAGTACACGTGCAAAGATACATTGTCATTTATCATCATGTCTCCTCATGCAAAGGAATTAGTTGCATGAGGTTTTTTTGGGTGGAAAAATAGATTTTTTGGGGTGGTTGGGCTGCTCTTCTTATTATCTACAGATAAAACCGCCACTTTAAGGCTGTCAGACTGAATCTTGACTCATTTATGAAGAGAATATAAACCTAATCATTGTCACTTAATGAACAGTCTTGATGACAGACCAACAACCGAGTTTGATGATGATAAGTGGTTAGAGAAAGAAACAATATGAACTTCTTGCACATAGGCTAAATTCAAGAAATCTTCGATATATGGTTTGGCATGATACAATCTTTAAATGGCTGCTGAGAACTGAGAAGGCAGTTTCTGAGCAAGACAATCCATGTCTCTTCATTAACAAAACGATTCAAAATAAAATGGCTCCAATTTATCGATATACATTTTTCTAAATGCACTTCTATAAAGCATTATAATTACAAGCCTGTGGCTTATTGCTCTTTTTTTATTTATATCAAGAATTCTAAAGAAATCAAATGGTAGTTTTACTAATTATTTTTTAACTTCTATTAATTGTTACTCTTTAGTATATTATTATCATTATTTTAAAAAATTTCTATTAAATTTGTTGCTTTTACTGAAAATCTCTTTTAGACTTTTAATTCTCTTTTATACAATAAAGGGACCAAATTTAAATACAAAATCTCCTTTGATTCATAGAATTAAAGCCGCTTCAAACGCATAGATAATGAAGGAGCCAAAATACTTCGTCAATTGCTTTTTACGTTTGAAATCCCAAGCCAAATTGAATTAAGGATTTATCATATAAACTTGACTTTCATCATTTCATGATATAATAAAATGGTATATATTTTTCTGGAACAATCTTTGAGAGAAATTCAACAAATACCTTTAAATCCAGATTGGTCTTTGGTATGCACAGCTATATGATATAATATTTTTGCGATATAATGTAATATTCACAGTATTGGACTCATACATGTAAAAATATCACAACGATAGTTCAGTACCATATAATATTTCAGAACGAGCGTTTTTAGAAATTTAGTTGGATCGGTTGGTTTTATTTATATTAATGTTCCGTTTTAAAGCAACACGAGAGCTATTTTGGGAGGGACCTCGTAATTTTGAACCGCGGTCAGATGATGAGGACGAAACGTGACCTGACAACCCCTCTCCAAACTTTCGAACTACTCCAGAAGGAGGACATTCGATCCCCTACGTATGATTTAAGTTCAACAGCCCCAATACACGAGGAATCTTCAGTGGAATCGGGTTTCGAACCTGGAAAACCTCCGGCCCCGAAACCTTACCATTAAGCCACCGCAGCTTTGAAGTTTAATTGGAAAATATTGGATTGTAGAGCAAGATTGAAAGAAAATAATAAATGTACAAAAATTCAACGAAACGTACATAAGATTCTATAACAATGTTACATAGATAACTATTTTTATCGCACACTTAAGCCGGAGCTGGTTTGGCTTGCATTTAAAAAAATAAATCATGAATAAAAACAATTATTTTCAACGCCAATTAGGAGATTTGAGAGCGATTTATTTTTTTCTCATTTCCATTCCCCCCTCCGTTTGGATTAATATTAATTTGCAAAATATTTGAGATAACTTTAAGATTCCTTAAAAACCATAGCTTTAATCATA